>APFE031376063.1:0-17519 GCA_000404065.3 Pinus taeda
ATCCATTACAGAAAAAAAAAATCAGAGGACTTGGGGAACCGCGTTTTGACGTCCCGACTAATCCTAATCGGTGATTGGAGGATCTGTGGTGCAGCGCAACAGTGTATGCATTTCACCGATCAATGACTTATGATATCGAAAATCAGAGGTCTCGACATATCGGAGGGCATGCCATATCAGCGATTGCATATTAGGGACCTAGGAAAATCAGCAATCACAATTAGAGGTCCCGCATATTAGAACTCCCACAAATCAGGGATTTGAGCCTCTAGTGTTAAATCATTAGGAAAGCCAAATATGAAAATACAAAGGACTTCATTACAAAACAAAGGTTGGGAGGCCTCTTTCTCTCTCCTCCATGAGGACACGTGGAGACATCCAATTGGGTCCAATAAGGACACGTAATAGCTGGAAGATGAGCTCTGATAAGGACAAATGGTTGTGAGGTATTGGATCTAACAAGGATACATGGCAACAAGTGGTGAGCTCTAATCAAGACACATGGAAAGATCTGATTAGTTCTGATATGACCAAGTGGATGTTGTCTTCATCATGATAGGAAAATACACAGGGATACGTCGCAGAAAATTGAAGTGTCTTAAGGTGGCCTAATGGGTCATATTCAGGTGACACATGTCACCACTCAGAAGATGCCATGTGGCAGGGGACGATGTCAGATCGAAGATCGGCAATTGGACGCTTGCAATGGTTGTCACATTGGCCACCTTGGTGAATCACTGATTCAGTGGCAACGATATAAGCACTGGCACGTGGTCACGAAGAGTCAAAGAACGGAGGGCTAGGGCCAAACACAGAGGGCCATCAGTGATTGGCGATCGAATGTTTGTGATGGATGGCACATGGTCACAGTTGCAAAATTGTTGATTAGAGGGCTCCGATATGGTTACTAAATGGTCACAACGCTTGGTCATATAGTGGAGATTTGGTGAGAGCTAAAATAGAAGAGGTTTGAATATCAATGGTCGGGAAGCGGCAGTTTGCAATCTTGCACCAATGTGAAGTTACGATGGAAAATATCTGATAATGCAACAGTACAAAGGTCTATTGATGGTGTATGGGTCGATAGTTGTAGGAGTAAATAGAGAACAAAGCTTTGGTCGTAGGATGAATGACGACTATCATGGATCAGTTTAAGATCTCTGAGAACAAGGAAGCAAGGATAATGGTCCAGACAATGTCCATGCCTAAAGAACAGAGAAGCCATGCTAAAGTACAGTCAAGCTCTGTGAGCCTTGAATAGGCATGGTGAGTCTCAGTGATGGGAGAGATGCAATATAGAGAGTACCGTGCTTGGTTTGAGTAACTAGCTGCATTGAGAATTAATTCTCAGTATGGGGAAATAGTCAAGTGCCCATTCTCAAGTGAATGTAGTGGTAGAGACCAAGTTCGATGTAGACAACAAAATGTAGGGCCATGCCTAAGTACATCGTGTCGTGTAAAATAAGGACAATGCAGTAGCATCGATCGGGGAGATAGCAGAGGAACAAAACCCAGGAGCTTGATTTAGCATGTGGGGTAAAGAAGCATAGTTGTTAGAGATAGGCAATAAAAAATACCTCTAAGTGTGAGTAGTGTTTTGTGAAGCTAAAGATAGCGAGGATACTGAGACTGCGAGGGACCATGCCGTTGGCAGGAACGGAGGTGGCCTACGAGGCAGAGGGAGAAGGGGTCGCGGCCGAAGGGGCTGAGGAGGCCGTCAGCGAAAGGATATGGTGGAGGGAAGAAGCCAGAGGGGACGTCAGTACAGCCCTCTCCAAGAGCCGGAGGATGAACCAGCGGCGGGCGACGAATCCAGGCGGACCAGACAGACCATCAGCGACAGGATTCGAACTGCGGAGAAGGAATACAGAGAAAATTCAAATCCAAAAGTCAGGAAAATAATGGAGCATTGGGAAGAGTATGTTATACAAGCGCAGTCAGAAGAGGAAATGGAAGATTGGGCTGCCATTATGCCTGACCCTGGCCATACCAGGGGTAGAATGACTCTCTATAAACAATCCCTCCATCTCTATTGGGTCATGAAGCATATTATGGCAAAAGCCTTAGAGCAGGTTGCCATGGAGATGGCAGAAATGGTCCAAAGTCTCCCCAATGTCAAAAAGGAGCTGAAGGACATAGTTATCACCATGCTCTTGCAGGAAAAAATATTGGAGGATTTGCAGAACCAGCTCGTGGCCAGTGGAGTTTTGGTAAAGCAGGAGAAAGGTCAGCAGGCTGAACCAGACAAGTAGCGCTCGACGGCATGTTCCTGGTTTTTCTGGAAACTCTTGGTTTTTGCTTTCGTTTGGCATGCGATATATAGCTATTTTTATATGTAGGAAGAACTTAGTAGTTTATAGTATGGCTATAGATATAGAAACCGATCTGGAAAACTGGTTTGAATCAGTGGTAAAAACTCAATTTTGTCTTAATCTGCCTTTTTTGGATGGTCAAGAGTCCCGGTTTCCCTTCGGGGCGAGATGAGACCATGATGTAACTGCTGTATATATTTTGTTAATAGAAATGGACATACTCAAATTACAAAAAAAAAAAAAATGACAACTACCTTCGAGATAAATCTCAATCATTGAGGCTTGTATACTACTAAAAATATCCTATAATATTCCATAGTGGTTAAATCCCTACCATCCACTCTTAATTCTCGATAATTAAATTAAAATTTAAGAAACTCTATTATCAAATAGCCACACTTATAGACATAATTACCACTTACTAATTATTAATAACTAAATTAGAATTAGAAACTATATCCTTATATCAACACTCCTACCAACACAATTGCTAAAAATATATATAAAACAAGTAAATGAACGGGCCTATCAACATAATTACATAAAAAAATACATAAAGTAGGTAACATAATTATTTTTAAAAATATATACCTACCAACACAATTACTAAAAGTATATATATAACAAGTAAAATGAACATGCCTATTAACATAATTACATAAAAAATACATAAAGCAGGTAACATAATTACTTTTAAAAATATATGAAACAATTAAAATAAACACAACTATCAATATAATTACATAAAAAAATAAAATAAAAAATACGTCAAATAGGTAAACTAGACATGCCTATCAACATAATTACTTTTAAAAATATATGAAACAATTAAAATATATAAAACAAGTAAAATTAACACGCCTCTCAACATAATTACATAAAAAATTACATAAAGTAGGTAGAGTAGACATGCCTATCAACATAATTACTTTTAAAAATATATGAAACAAGTAAAATGAACACGCTTATCAACATAAAAAAACTATAATGTAGGTAGAGTGGACACGCCTATCAACATAGTTACTTTTAAAAATAGATGAAACAATTAAAATACATAATATAATATAGGTAGAGTGGACACGCCTACCAACATGATTGCTTTTAAAATTATATAAATTATTAAAATATACACGCTTATCAAAATAATTACTTAATAAACAATTAAAATATAATAAACAAGTAAAAATGAACACGCTTATCAGCATAATTACATAAAAAAAATATATAATGTAGATAGAGTGGACACACCGATCAACATAGTTACTTTTAAAAATATATGAAACAATTAAAATACATAATATAGGTAGAGTAGACACATCTATCAACATAAATACTTTTAAAACTATATAAAACAATTAAAATAAACACGACTATCAACAATATTAATAAAAATTACATAAAATAGGTAAACTAAACATGCCTATCAACATAATTACTTTTAAAAATATATAAATAAATACTTTTAAGTATTCATAAAAACAAATAAATTTTATTAAATAAATAACTAAAACACAACATTGTTCTAACTATTAAAAAACAAATAAAAAAACCTTTTTTCAAAATATTACCAAATATATTTTTGATATATTACGATGAATTAATCTCGTTTTACCGAGATTTGTCCTGGTACGGGTCAAATTCTATTTCCATCGGCAAAACCCTAATCCGCAAAAACCTAAAACCCTAATCCGCAAAAACCCTAATCCGCAAAAACCTAAAACCCTAATCCGCAAAAACCTAAAAACATAGGTGAATGGCCTCAAAAAGGATGAGGAAAATGATCCATAGATAAATGTATGGATTCTCGCTTAACACAAGGTATCCGCTTCCATCTTCTTCCCATCTCTCTTTCGCTGTGTGGAGGAGATTAGCACTGTCTGCCAACAAGAACAATGACGAGCAGGAAGGAAGAAGAGAATGACAATACGAGCAGAGATCAGAAAAGTGAATATCTGCCACAAGCAGGTAGAGAGCATGATGAATCTCTTCCCCTGCCTCCAGGAAACGAAAACATACAGCCAAGGGGGTCAATGCATGCAGAACCACCGAGGTTGGTTCCAATCGGCTTAAATCAAGGAGATGAACGGCGGAGATCTATACTGGAGGCATTACAGCAACGCCAATATTATAAAGATGAAGCGCGAATGTTTTCAAGCCTCAAAGGGCAGCTTACCGAAGAATCGGTAACTTCAATCGTCCAGCATCTCCATGGTATTGACAGCGACAGCGAACGCTTTCTATTTATCAGGAAAGAGCCGGGAAGGATGCTTGATGGTGACAAATGGACAAGGACAGATGTAGACTGGGCACTGAATGATTGGATAATTTCTCAGCAGGTCGACCAACCCGCAACGATCAGGGACAGAAGCACTTCATCGAATCCCAGTCAGAAAGGTAAGCAGGTTATAAGAAGCTACAACGTTGAAAATCGCGACCAAGGCACTTCATCGCGTCCCCGTGATAAAGGTGAGAACCTTATAAGCCAACCTTCCAGGCAAAAATATGGTTATCTGCCACAGCTCTACGAGGAACTTGGCAGTTCTATGCCCGGATTTCTTGGAAACAGCGAGGAAGTCGAAGGTTTTTTAGTTGGGGGAAAGGAAAAGCTTCAAGAGATCCGTCGGGAGTTGAGTTGCCGTTCCCGTGCTCGTAGTTCAGAGAAAACCCATGCTAAAAATATGGATGACATAGAGCTAATCGAGTGTCACAGCCCTTCTGGCAAGCGGAAAAAGGTTTGCACTTTGTGGGGTGTTGACCTTTATGAAGAAGACTTTGGGGATCCTCCGGGGAAATCTATGCCCGACGTGGGGTCAAATTAAACGTGTACTGAAAATAGGCGAATAAAATCAGAGTTGTTCGCCTTTTTAACATTCCAGTTTTTCGAAACTAGACGGGCAGATCTCCACCTCGCAGCAGTCCCCTATTGCTCCTCCTCTCTAATGGCGCTCTTCATGGTTTCCCCACATCTTTTTTCCGTTTGCAGGGACGTGATCGATCCTCGGCATTTCCTCCTTTTGGTCGAAATGCTATTCATCTTTATGTCTGTTTTTCTTCATATTTTTCAGTCACAGGATGGTTTCATACATATTCCCCTTTCTGGTAGCTGAAGATACATTTATCTGTCTCTTTATATCAGTATTTACAGCCATCTATGTACGAGGTTGTTTTATCCTTCTCCGAAGGAGGCCTCTCCTGCGCCATTTTGTCATCTAATTTTTTTAGACAGGGTCTTTATGATCCAAAAACAGTTTTTACTTTCTCTTTGCGGCAGATCAGGTCGATGAACCCGTCACAAAAGTTTTTCTTTGGACTGGTTTTTTATGGGTCTTTTCATATTTTTCCCTTATCAGTTTTGGGAGAAATGTCAATCAGCAGTTTTCAGGTGGTCTGATAGTGAAAATCTATTATATGTAAAACTTTTTATATTCTTAATAAAAAGTTTTCACTTTTTTTCTCCGGAAAAACATTCAAGTTTTTCATATTTCTGTATTTAAGTTACTATCACATCGATACTATCACTTCCTTCAATGGGTTTATCTCATGGTTTCCCTTTCGTTTTTTCATTCTTGGTGTATTTCATCTTTAAATATCAAGCACTTTGTTTCTCCAGGGAAAGCTCATTTTGTTTTTCTCATATGATTATTTCCATTATGCTTGCTTCTAATGCGCTTTTGATGTTGATCACTGGGATCAATATTTTCATGTTAACTTCCCTCGACTCATTGAAACTTAGCTTGCGGATTTCTTGATCAAGATGGTAATTAAATCCAAGGCTATATTCAATTAAATAATGTTTCTCGACTCATTGAAACTTAGCTTGCGGATTTCTTGATCAAGATGGTAATTAAATCCAAGGCTATATTCAATTAAATAATGTTTCTTCAATGATTTTCAAGTTACCATAGTTCATCTTATTTAAGCATTTTTCTTTTAGGATGAGATATGAACATGTTTAAAGAATTTTATGAGGATGTTCCATAATCAAAATGTAGAATATTTTTTTCACAAAATAATAGAATGGAAAATTTTAGATAGAAATTGTAAAACCAATAGTTATCTTTGAAAAATCAAATGACATTATCAAATTCAATAGTTGTAGTGAAATATTTAAATGATGGTAATTTATTAAAAAAAAAATATTTAAATAGAAATTCTAGTGGTTATTTTTAATAAAAATAAAAATAAAAAAAATTTCCATGTCTAATCTTAATTCAATTTTTGTATTAGGATACTACTCTTTAATGTCTAAAATAGCTTTTGTTAATAAAAAAAATAAAATTTTTCCATGTCTAATCTCAATTCAACTTTTGTATTAGGATACTACTCTTTAATGTCTAAAATAACTTGATCATACTTTGATCTTGGTTTGGTCCATCTCTTCCATTCAATTTAGATAACTTTGCATTCACTGGTTCTCCATGCAATCATTCATATGTTAATTTTTATTCATTTTTCTTTTACTAGTGGTAGATAGTTCGCTTGATCACCTATGTTTTCATTATAAATGTTAGTCAAAGATGATCCAAATATCTCTCCAAATCACTAAAATCATGTACTCAATGCACAAAACACAAATCTAGATGATTCTTAGCTTGTTGTTGTATGTTTTAGTAGTCTATCGTGTTGACCATGTATTGATTATGAACTCTGGAATAGTTGTGATTCAGTTTAATAGGTGTTTCACCATCTCGAGATGCCTTGGAGAAAAAAACATGTTTCAATTTTAACCCAGATTGTCTTGACAAATAATAACGAATGATGAATTATGAAGTTTCTTAAAATTGCACTTTACATTTTACAATCCATTTATTTTCAAGAAATTCCAAAAATTAAAATTTAAGAAAAATACCTCAAGTGTTATTATTTATTTTCAAGAAATTCCAAAAATTAAAATTTAAGAAAAATATGTCAAGTGTTTTTATGGCCAAAAATGTGACAGAATATTTTCATAAATAACAATAATAAGCATTTTTTAAAACTAAAGGCAAAAAACATAGAAATTTCATTAGCCAAAATGAGGATTGGCATGTGTCTCTCCATTCTTTATGCCCATTAGCTTGTTTGAATTTCAAAGGTTATGTGACATTCATTATTTTTGTGATTAAGAAAAAATATTTAAATCCTTTTCGTGGTTTCGGTGCTTCACTACTTTCATCTCCTCTCCTACTTTGTGGTGAATCATCTCTTCCTCTTTGTACCTTATGGCTGTTACCTGTGTCCATGTCACTAATATAGATTTATCTTAAGCATAGATCTAACATGAGTTGAGAGGGATCAACTTTCTTGCCATGCAAACTTATTTTAGAGTGCCAAAGAAAAAGTGTAGTTTTTCATTGTTTAAATTGTATTTTCTAATGCCATAGAGATTACATAACTTATTTTTTTCAATAGCTTTATAGGATATATACATAATTTTTTTAAACAATATATAAAATATTTTACATAACATATGTATTGAATCATTTTATTAGCACAAATTAAAATGATTTTTTTCCTCTTAATATATTTTTAACTATAAGTCAATATTAGTTCATTTTAAAATATTTTATTCATAACCCACATTGGATATTTTATTTTTTTTTTCACATGGGAAAAAGTCGTAATTTCCATTAAGTTAAGAAATTACATTTTTCATATGCACTAAAGCCCCTCGTTTATCTGTTCATCAAAAGGTCGATGATAATATTGGTAGTAGGTGCCATCGACTTCCTCCTGTATTTACCAGTCCTCACCTACTCTGTGTGCAGCCTCTTTGGAGAGCTGACCTGCAATGGTGTTGTGCTCCCTGTATATGTGCCGGCAGACAAAAGATTCAAAGAAAGTAATCAATCTCTTTGCTTCATCAAGAATGTGTCTCAAAGTATAAGAATGACAATGAAATGCATTATTCAACCAATTGCAAATTATTTTGGAGTCACCAAATAATTGAAGCTGTCTGCACTGTTTTTGGATAGCAAAATGTATGATATGTTTGGCTGCGCAGAGTTCAGGGTAATTGTTGGTGCCTCTACCAAGATTGATTTTTATCTTATAACATTGCCGATCGTTTAAGTGTAGGATAGCACCACCCCCGCAGCCATCTTCTTGTGCTGAGCCATCGAAAAATGCCCAAGGTATTGATTTGTCAATGGGTACAGGTCTGAGATTCCGAGGTGGGGCGGGTTGGGACTCTTCAGGAATCATGTTGTAATCGGCAATCGTATGGAGAGTGATAGAAGGCCAGTGAGGAGCGTTATGGTTGAAGATTGTCTGATTACGGGCAATCCATATTGCCCAGGAAGCCAGCAGTGGCAGGTTAATGGATTTTCCTGAATGCTCATGGCACCAGTTACCCTAAGCATCAGGAAGGTTATTCCCATGCCAATTCAAGTGCGGGATGTGAGAAGACAGTGATTGCCAGAGATGGAGAGTAGTGTTGCAAGAGAAAAATACGTTTTCAGTGCTTTCTTCTGCGCTAAGGCATAAGTGGCAACGGAAAGGTCCATGGAAGGACCTCTTGATGAGATTGTTGCCAGTGGGGATTTTGTCAAATAATATGTTCCACATCAATAAACGCGTACGGGGGGCTGCCTTGAGCTTCCAAATCGTTCTCTAGGTGGACTGTAGGACTGGGGGCTTATACGGTTCCATGAGTCTTAGATATCCAAGCTTTGGGGTGTAAATACCATTCTTCGCAAAAGCCCAGATGATCTCATCAGGTCCTTCGGTAAGTCTGATTTGAGCTTGTGTGAGCGGCGAAGTATACGCTATCCAATCGTTAGTCCATTGGTGAGGCAGTTATAAGCTTGATGAAGAAAGGAGGAATTTTCTCGGTCACCAATATGCTTAATATGTGTAACTCCTCTGTCATGGAGATGTCTAATAAGATCAGCATGGAGTCTGTGGGTGTTCCCACATTCAACCCATGGGTCCATACCAATACGCACATCATTCCCTTCCTTGATGCGCCAAGTGATTCCTTCCCAGAGCAGTGGTAAAGTGTCGATGACCGCTTTCTAGATGTTTGATATGTGATGATGATTGTCCTGTTTCATGCATATCTAGTCTAGTACAGCCTGAGGCTTAATATATTTAGCATATGCAACCCGAGCCCATAGACTGTCTCTGGTAAGCAGTCCCCATCAAAGTTTTGCTGCCAAAGCCTTTGAGAATAATGCGAACCTCTTGATGCCCCATCCGCCCCATCTTTTAGGAGGAGAAATGGTGTCCCATTTTACCCAAGCAATGAGTCTACGAGTCTGTTGACCATGAAGAGCAGTGGAATCCCCAATGCTACCATTTAAGAAAATCAAGATATCATCGACGAATAACAGTTGGGTAAGGAAAAGGTTGTCCACAATTTTGATGCCAGTCAAATGGTGTCTGTCTCTAGCGGATGAGATAATTCTGCTCAAGCCTTCCATAATCAGAAGGAATAGCAGGGGCGAGAGGGGACATCCTTGTCTGAGCCGTCTTTCTAAGGTGAAGAAAGGGGTGGCTTCCCCATTAAGTAGAACGCTACATGTTACGTCCGTGATACAGCTCATTGTCCACTTAGTGAACTCATAGGGGAAGCCAAGATATGTAAGGAGCAGCCTTAAATACAACCAGTTTTCTCTATCGAAAGCTTTGTAAGATCAATTTTGAGAATCATACCCTTCTGTTTTTTGGTCTGCAGGGTGTGAATGAGCTCTTGTGCTGAAGCGATGGCCTCATGGATTTGTCTATGATGCAAGAAGGCAATTTTTTCAGAGGATATGTGCTGGGAGAGAATAGGCTTAAGGCGATTTGCAATGATCTTAGCTATGATTTTGTAGAAGCAATTGCAAACTGAGATGAGCCGGAAATCATCGAAGGAGAACGGGCCATTGGTCTTAGTAATGAGGGAAATAAAGGTGGATTTGATAGCTGAAGATATTCTGCCCCTCCTCCTACTATCCTCCACAATATGCAGAAGATCTTGCCCGAGTGAAATTATATAATGTCATATGGACAAGTAATTAAACATACATAGCATATTATTTTTTCTCTTTTATTATAGCCAACGTTAATTTTATATTTAGAGAATTTTTTTTAAGAGACACATGTCAACTCCAGTTTTAGCACAGATATACTTACACATTGTGTTCACACTAGGTTATAGAATGATCCTCTCACCTCAACTAGATTTTTCCTTTTTTTTCCTGCTTATCATTTGCTTCCTCTTTGACATCATTATCATCATAAGGAATGTGTCATGCATCATAATTGTCCTTCTTATGACCTTCATTTGCATGCTCATGAAATATCACAACTTTTATCGCAAAAACTTTGTATGTGAAAGAATCAAACAAATTATATGCTTTATGATCTTAACATTAACCAATAAAAATACACTTGATAACTTTTGAATTAAGTTTTCTCCTATCTTGTTCTTGGACATTTGGCATTGTGTGCATGGATAGTGTCCTTGAGAAGGCATCTGCAAGTTTGTTAACATTGATGTCAAGAGTCATGTTGAGGAGTTGTTTTGTGCAGTTGGCTTTCCTAAAAACTAGCAAGAGTGTTGGCAGTGATGTCAATCAGACAAGCTTGGTTGTTTGTTGTAACTGATGTTGGTAGTGATGGCCCGGGAAGAATATCATGGTAGCTGCAAGTTTCATGTAGAGAATCATCATAGTAGCATTCTTATTGGAAAACCAATAAAATGATGATTATAGAGATGGTCGGGGATGATAGTCCATGGGAGTTGTAGGCATGATGCTAAGGACACATTGTGGAAGTGATTCCTAGTTGTCTTGAGATTTCAAAACCAAAAGATTGGCATTGAGGTTGGAGCCATGTTTTGAGGTATCATATGGGCTCAATGGCTAATTGGACCCCTTCAATTGGAAAGTGATCTCGAAGAGAATTCCAACGATATGCATAAGTCCAGAAATGGACTTGTGGGTCAAAAGTTATGACCTGCTGAAGTTCAGTGTGTTAAAACCTTAAGCAGGGAGAATCCTACATATCACAAGCCCAAAAATTAGAGGTTAGTGAGATCGGAGACCAGAGATTGGAGGCGAATCCATCACAGCAATCAAAAATCAAAGGACTTGGGGAATCGCATATTGACGTCCCGACTAATCCTAATCGGTGATTGGAGGATCTGTGGTGCAGCGTAACATTGTATGCATTTCACCGATCAATGACTTATGATATCGACAATGAGAGGTCTCAACATATCGGAGGGCATTCCATATCAGTGATTGCATATTAGCGACCTAGGAAAATCAGCAATCACAATTGGAGGTCCCGCATATTAGAACTCCCACAAATCATGGATTTGAGCCTCTAGTGTGAAATCATTAGGAAAGCCAAATATGAAAATACAAAGGACTTCATTACAAAACAAAGGTTGGGAGGCCTCTTTCTCTCTCCTCCACGAGGACACGTGGAGACATCTAATTGGGTCCAATAAGGACACGTAATAGCTAGCAGATGAGCTCTGATAAGGACAGATGGTTGCGAGGTATTGGATCTAATAAGGACACATGGGAACGAGGGGTGAGCTCTAATCAGGACACATGGAAAGATATGATTAGTTCTGATACGACCAAGTGGATGTTGTCTTCATCATGATAGGAAAATCCACAGGGATACGTCGCAGAAAATTGAGGTGTCTTAAGGTGGCCTAATGGGTCATATTCAGGTGACACATGTCACCACCCAGAAGATGCCATGTGGCAGGTGATGATGTCACATCGAAGATCGGCAACTGGAGGCTTGCAATGGTTGTCACATTGGACACCTTGGTGAATCACTGATTTAGTGGCAACGATATAAGCACTGGCATGTGGTCACGAAGAGTCAAAGAACGGAGGGCTGGGGCCAAACACAGAGGGCCATCAGCGATTGGCGATCGAATGTTTGTGATGGATGGCACATGGTCACAGTTGCAAAATTGTCGATTAGAGGGCTCCGATATGGTTACTAAATGGTCACAACACTCGGTCATATAGTGGAGATTCGGTGAGAGCTAAAATATAAGAGGTTTGAATATCAATGGTCGGGAAGCGGCAGTTTGCAATCTTGCACCAATGTGAAGTTACGATGGAAAATATCTGATAATGCAATAGTACAAAGGTGTATTGATGGTGTATGGGTCGATAGTTGTAGGAGTAAATATAGAAGAAAGCTTTGGTCGCAGGATGAATGACGACTATCATGGATCAGTTTAAGATCTCTGAGAATAAGGAAACAAGGGTAAGGGTCCAGACAATGTCCATGCCTAAAGAACAGAGAAGCCATGCTAAATTACAGTCAAGCTCTGTGAGCCTTGAATAGGCATGGTGAGTCTCAGTGATGGGAGAGATGTAATATAGAGAGTACCGAACTTGGTTTGAGTAAGTAGCTGCACTGAGAATTAATTCTCAGTATGGGGAAATAGTCAAGTGCCCATTCTCAAGAGAATGTAGTGGTAGAGACCAAGTTCGGTGTAGACAACAAAATGTAGGGCCATGCCTAAGTACAATGTATAGTGTAAAATAAGGACAATGCAGTAGCATCGATCGAGGAGATAGCAGAGGAACAAAACCCAGGAGCTTGATTTAGCATGTGGGGTAAAGAAGCATAGTTGTTAGAGACAGCCAATAAAAAATACCTCTAAGTGTGAGTAGTGTTTTGTGAAGCTAAGGAAGATCTAGTTCCACAGAGTGGGGCCGACAGTGTTTATGCAGAGTTAAAGAGACCCAGAGAGCATCGTGTTTTGTAAGCAAGATTGAAGGTTCCTATGCACTATGTAAGCAAGGTTGAAGGTGCATGTACACTGTGTAAGAAAGGTTGAAGTTACTATGCTCTATGTTTAAGATTTAAGTGCACGTGCTCTGTATTTAAGGCTGAAGTGCCTATGTGATGTGTGGGATGTCAAAAGTGTCTATGAGTTGATGTGAGCAGAAGCCCGAGAATTGAGCCTATGCTGTGTGAATCAAGGCCAAGAGCAAACTGTGTTGTGGAAAGCAGAGTGGCAAAGAGAAGTGTGTTCTGGAATCAACTGTATTTTGTAACCTTCCATTCATGTATGCATTTTAAAATTCCAATTCACATAATTGGCATCATCCAACTCGGTTTCTTTATTTAGATATGATTGTGCAAGAGGATTAGCCATTTTGAAACAAATGTTTCTCCAAATTCAAATCCATAACTAATTTTTAAGCTCACAAACAATGATTTCATATTTCAAGAGATTCATAATTAACCTCAGAAAAATTCAAATAAATACCATATACATAATTCATTAGCACCATATTTTTTGGCAACTAATTCCATGCAATATTAATTTTTGTTTCCAAAAAACACACCGAGCTTCAAATCTTAACACAAACAATGGATAAGAACTAAGTCAAATGTTGTGTAGTACTTACCAATGTGTGGTTTGATGCCATTCTTCGATCTCCAAAGCACACCATCCAAAAATTTCTCATCAATAGACTTGTTGGGATGCAATGTAGGTTCAAACTACATAGAAATATCAAGAATGAGCTCAGATGGGTTTGAAGGATTAAAATGATAAAATATTATATTCTCTTGAAAGTAATTAAATTAGACCTGGGCTGAGATGGATTAAACCCTTTAAATGATAATGTAATTAGGATCTGACATAACCATTATGCTTTGCATTGATAATCCCAACACCAAAGAGGCAATGGACTATGAATTGTTGAAACTCGAACTGCAGGTCAAGAGGCATGCCAGTTTAAGCCTCTTGGTTGACCCCTTCTCAAAGTTGTGGAAAAACTTATTCTGGGCACAATATGCTATTGAAACCGACTTTTCCATAAATGGTTACCATTCAAGCTTATGTTGGTCATTTGAGTGCCTTGTGAACACTTTTAGAGAAGAGATTAGATGCAAAGGAAAATAAAGACTGATTTATGTACATTTATAGCCCCTATCCTAAAAACAATGATCTGTGTACATTTATTGCAACCAATCAAGAAAATTACCTCTATTTATTACAATAAATGTCAAATGATAGTTGTAATTCATAGCCTCATACTTCCTATATTAAGTCTAGCCCAAAGGTAGCAGGATAGGTATTTTCAGGGTAGTAGGTATTCCAAGAAGAATAAATGATTTTGGAAAAATTATTTCCCCTCCTTTTGAGGGCATTGGGAAATGCTAGGACTAATGTGGTTACATGCAAAAAATACACCTTTTCTTTGACTCATTCATCACAGATAGTGTCATAGTCTTAGTTTCCACTTTTGATGCACACTTCGAGCAATTGCTTAACACAATTCTAAAACTTAGTGAGGAACATCCCACACATCGGGTTTCACCTCCAAACACCACCGCTCTATGATCTCATTTGCAGCCAAATCTGAGGGAAAGGTCATCATAAAGAAACCTTTTATAGTCCTTTTATAATAGGCACCTCGTCTCTTGCCATTTACCATTCCTTTGAAATGTAATTCGTGATGAACTTCACAAAGAACCACCAAGCTCATCCAACAATCACCTTCTGAGCAGCCTCCAATACTTCATCCATCTGAACATCCTCCTCAAAAATCAAATCTTTCTCACCAGACTTCAACCTATCATTTTTCCTTTTCCTTCCCTTCTTCCTAGCCGACTTATGCTTGTGTTCCTCCTTATCCAAACTAGGGTATCATCGACCAAAGCCTCACTTGTTGTATATAAATTTCAAATTTATTGTATTAATATATTTAATATATTTTTTTGTGAAATATTAATACATATTTAATATATTATTTGACAAATTTTCAATTTCGTTGTTTAAACTGGGTTTCTGACAACCTGTATGAATTCAACACTATGAATTCAAAACTCTCCAAAAAATTGAAGAGAACATACAACAATCTCAAGTACTTAACTAACACTATTATCAAATACATAATTATTTATATTTTACTTAATTTAATTGTTTATTAGTTAAAATAGAATTAACTTATACTTTTAAATTATGTTTTATTTTTCAATATTTTATATAAATAAATAATATAATATTCACACCAATACTCTCTTCCCTTTTTCTTCAATGATATCTATCTATAATAAATATGTAATCTTCTTTTCCAAAATTTATACACAAATTAAAAAAAAAAGTAATACTATAATTAACTATGATGTCTACAAAAGTAAATAATATATATTAGTAACATCGATAAACATCAAAAACACTTATTTCATAATACACATCACATTACCGAACATTAATAAAATCATAAAAATTAATTAAATTATAATTTTGTTTTGACAACATATTATTATTGGCATTATTAATTAAAAAAATAATATATAAACTGAACAGATACACATTTAAACAAATAATGTAAAAAATTCGTAAGAATAGAGATTCACCCCATTTGTTATTGATAGTCTTCTAGAATTTTTTGCGATACCATGGGCCAATGCTATGGCTTATCAATTCCACATGCCCAAAAAAACCATCACTCATTTCATGTGACACTTGTTTATATGACATTTTTTTTTATTAATCAATATTACAAAAAAAAAAAATGACAACTACCTTCGAGATAAATCTCAATCATTGAGGCTTGTATACTACTAAAAATATCCTATAATATTCCATAGTGGTTAAATCCCTACCATCCACTCTTAATTATCGATAATTAAATTAAAATTTAAGAAACTCTATTATCAAATAGCCACACTTATAGACATAATTACCACTTACTAATTATTAATAACTAAATTAGAATTAGAAACTATATCCTTATATCAACACTCCTACCAACACAATTGCTAAAAATATATATAAAACAAGTAAATGAACGGGCCTATCAACATAATTACATAAAAAAATACATAAAGTAGGTAACATAATTATTTTTAAAAATATATACCTACCAACACAATTACTAAAAGTATATATATAACAAGTAAAATGAACATGCCTATTAACATAATTACATAAAAAATACATAAAGCAGGTAACATAATTACTTTTAAAAATATATGAAACAATTAAAATAAACACAACTATCAATATAATTACATAAAAAAATAAAATAAAAAATACGTCAAATAGGTAAACTAGACATGCCTATCAACATAATTACTTTTAAAAATATATGAAACAATTAAAATATATAAAACAAGTAAAATTAACACGCCTCTCAACATAATTACATAAAAAATTACATAAAGTAGGTAGAGTAGACATGCCTATCAACATAATTACTTTTAAAAATATATGAAACAAGTAAAATGAACACGCTTATCAACATAAAAAAACTATAATGTAGGTAGAGTGGACACGCCTATCAACATAGTTACTTTTAAAAATAGATGAAACAATTAAAATACATAATATAATATAGGTAGAGTGGACACGCCTACCAACATGATTGCTTTTAAAATTATATAAATTATTAAAATATACACGCTTATCAAAATAATTACTTAATAAACAATTAAAATATAATAAACAAGTAAAAATGAACACGCTTATCAGCATAATTACATAAAAAAAATATATAATGTAGATAGAGTGGACACACCGATCAACATAGTTACTTTTAAAAATATATGAAACAATTAAAATACATAATATAGGTAGAGTAGACACATCTATCAACATAAATACTTTTAAAACTATATAAAACAATTAAAATAAACACGACTATCAACAATATTAATAAAAATTACATAAAATAGGTAAACTAAACATGCCTATCAACATAATTACTTTTAAAAATATATAAATAATTAAAATACACACGCTTATCAAAATAATTACTTAATATACCATAAATATCTTCATAATTACCATCTAATAATTACCAAAATTATGAAAGAACATCTATCAACATAATTATTTTAAAAAATACATAAAACCTAAATACTTTTAAGTATTCATAAAAACAAATAAATTTTATTAAATAAATAAGTAAAACACAACATTGTTCTAACTATTAAAAAACAAATAAAAAAACCTTTTTTCAAAATATTACCAAATATATTTTTGATATATTACGATGAATTAATCTCGTTTTACCGAGATTTGTCCTCGTACGGGTCAAATTCTATTTCCATCGGCAAAACCCTAATCCGCAAAAACCTAAAACCCGAATCCGCAAAAACCTAAAAACATAGGTGAATGGCCTCAAAAAGGATGAGGAAAATGATCCATAGATAAATGTATGGATTATGGCTTAACACAAGGTATCCGCTTCCATCTTCTTCCCATCTCTCTTTCGCTGTGTGGAGGAGCTTAGCACT
>APFE031376066.1:0-11250 GCA_000404065.3 Pinus taeda
CTTTATATAGGGTTTTAGGAGGTCATTTCAGACCATCCGATCTGTGAGTCAAAGACTGAAGAAGCTCTCTTGTAAATCTGTTTCTGGTTAATAAAGAAGACTTTGGGGTCCATATCTTGCTGATGTTACTCTCTTGAATGCTGTGAGATCGTTTAATTTTCTGCATATGTTATTTTCAGCTGTTAATAATAGCTTTTTCGTAGAGTATTGTGAGCACAGGTATCTTGCTCACTTGCTAGGGTTTGGGTGCTGTTAGGGTTTCTAAAGTAATGGCAGGTATCTCCATTAATTCCTGAGATCTAGCAGCATTTTTGCCCTCTTTACTGATGGTTGTTTTGAGCTGTGCAGAAAACATTTTCTGTAGGAAATTTGTGGGCGTTCGGGGAAGTTCTCGGCTGAACCAGCCAACTCCCACGAGCATTTCTGCTGAGCTCAGTTGGATTTGATCCTGGGTTTATCATTTAGTTTATTTTAATTTGCATGAGGGATTTTCTGAAGTCTTCACAGTGAAGATCTGAAAATCAGTATTTCTTTGAATATTTCTCTGAGCTTATTGTTGAATCTGGCTGTTCAGGGGCCACATCTGTAAATATTTTTTTTGCTGGATCTTTAGGGTTTTATTTATTTCATTGTTCCCCGATTTTGGTTGATTGCTTCATTGTTTTCTGATTGCAGGTGCAGGGTTTATGAGATTTTTTAAGGGTTTTCAAAGGAGAATGAAATTTGATTTTGATTTCCAAACTGGCACATTCCACCTGGACGCTGCCCGCCATTCATAAACTGCAAAATACTCGTGGATTTAAACCGAAATCAATTCGATCAGCTCAGGTTAAGGTTTGGTTCTGAGTTGCTGGATGCCGTCTTTCTCTTCGAGCCCTTAGCTGCCTGCGTCAAGCATTAGCTGCCTGCGTTTTGGCCATTATCCTTCTACGCAATCAACCTGCATACAAAAATGAATCGATCCCAATCTGGCTGGGTTGAAACATGATGCGTGGATCAAGGGTTCACCGTCAGCCTGAAACTTCTCTCCATCCGCAGGTGAAAGCAGTCGTTTTTCAGAATCGATTTTTTCTATTCCAAGCAGTCCACAGAATCGTGCTGCCCTTCCACCTGCAAGTCCGTTTCTCCACCCACGTCCATCTCCAGAACTCCTAAACGATCCATGCCTCCACGTCATTTCCACGCTTAGCCCGTCCTTCCTGCGTATGAGCTCCCCTCCCACGTCGCTGCCCGCCATCGAAAAACCTGTAAACAAAACGCCATACGAATGTAAGTTTTCCGCTGTCAGTTTCAGGTAAGCGATAGCAGCCGGATTTCATTTTTATGATGCTGTCGTGGAGGTAAGTCTATCTTTTGCACTGTTTTAACATAGCGCAGGTCAGCGTAAGGTTAGCGTAGGGTTCAGCATTTTTTTGAAATCGATTTGGGTCACGTTTCATATTCCAGTATATGCGTTGAAGGGTGATTAGCGTTAGTTTATCTCTTGAATTTTTTTTTTTTATTCTTTTTTTTAGTTTAAATTTTGGTCACGTATGTCATCTTTTAACATAGTTCATTATTAGATCTTTATTTTGTTTCTATTTAGATTTCTTTTTTTCTTTTTTTTTTAATTTTTTTTAATAAAATAAAAAAATAAAAAAAGGAAAGGGGCTTTAGGGTTTTTGATTTTCAGTTTAGATTCAAAAAAATTTTGTTTGATTTTGTTTTAAAATATTTAAAAAAATCTAAAAAAAGGAATATATATATAAAATAAAAAAAAAAGGGTTTTGAATTTTTGATTTCTAGTTTTTATGTAATGTATATAATTTGATTTAGATTGAAATTAATTTTTCTTTTTATTTTTTTATATAGTTGTTTCTTTTTATATAAAAATAAATAAATAAAAATAAAATAATAAATAATTAAAAAATAAATCAATAAAAAAATAATAAAAAATTTAAAGTTAGGGTTTGAGATTTTATTTTTTAGGATTAGTTTAGATTAAAAATAAAATTTGTTTTATTTGTTTTAAAATAATAAAAAAAATCATAAAAAATATAAAATAAAATAAAATTTTCCTTTTTTTTTAGAGTTTTAGGTTTAATTTTTGTTTGAAGTCCATAAAGTTTATCGTGGAAAATTAATTTTTTTGCCAGATTCAGTGGTTTTCATGCTTTATCTTTCACGCTGAGTTTTGAATTTCTCAAGTCGAGATACGAAATCAGTATCCAGTTAATGGTTTATGACTCGTGGTGGTTCGAAGTATTCATTTTATAAATCTTCAGTTGCTGGATATCATTTTGGTCATTCTAAGAGCACTGTTCACGTTTCATGTTTCTATAATCATTTAACGAGTAATCGATTCAATGACAGTCTCTTAAGGCACTGGTCTGCTAATCAAATCATTTTTGGTGCTTGTACTAAATCGTGTCTTGTGTCTCCCTACCAACTGGTCGACAGTTGGTCTTCATCATCTCGCAGGGTCTACCCCCCTTAGCCGCGGGAGACAGGGTTAAACGGAGGGATCGGGGATCAAAGTGACAGCCCCTGGTCTGAGCGTTGTCGTGTCAATCTGCGCGACAACAGGTAGATCTTCATCTCAATTTCAAAGTCCAAGTATTGGTAACTCCTCTTCAAATGTTGTGGCAAACAGGAGTATAACCTATTCCTTCTTCAGTCCTCGTACAACTCTAGGATCTCAACCAACCTTGGACAGTTTCAATGAAAAGAAGAAGAAAGCAAATATGGCAATGAAGAGGTTTTGGTACCATAACAGTCTTTCATTCAACTATGCAACGTCTTATTTTTATCAACCCATGGTGGATGCCATTGCAAGTGTTGGCCCTGGATACACGAGCTTGAATATGTCAAGGAACAATTGGAGAGCATTAAAAGCTCATGGAAATTTACAAGTTGTACAATTATGTCTGATGGGTGGATAGATCAGAGGGGTAGAGCAATAATAAATTTTGTTGTAGCTTGCCCTAAAGGAACCATGTTCCTAAAATCCATCGATGCATCTGCAAATGTAAAAGATGCACATTTGATTTTTCCATTGTTGGTTGATGTGGTGGAGGAAGTTGGGGTTGCAAATGTTGTCCAAGTAATCACGGACAATGCAACAAATTATGTGGCAGTTGGAAGGTTGCTCTGTGCCAAATATCCCATCATTTTTTGGACTCCATGCACTGCCCATTGCATAGACTTGATGCTAGAGGACATTGGGAAGTTGGAGTGGGTGCAAGATGTTGTGCAATAATGCAAGCAAATTACCAAGTATATTTACAATCATGCTTGGGTGTTGAACCTTATGAAGGAATTCACACAGGGTGAGCTTAGTTGCCCAACTGTCACACGGTTTGCTACAAACTTTCCTTCCCTCCAAAGCCTTTTGTATGAGTACCAAGCTTTGAGAAGAATGTTTTGTAGCCATCAATGGGTATTTTGGAAAGATAGCACAAAACCAGAAGCAATGTCTGTGAAAACATTTGTCTTTGTTGATAGTTTGTGGGACAAATTCACTGAGATTGTCAGCTTCACTGAGCCCCTTGTGAAAGTCCTGAGATTGATGGATGGAGAAAAACCTGCAATGGGATATATTTATGAGGGCATGGACAGGGCCAAAGAGGCCATCAAGACTCTCTATAAGGGAAATGAATCTAAATATCTCCCTATATAGCAAATTATTGATTCCAGGTGGGACAAGCAACTACATTCACCATTGCATGCAGCAGGAGCATATCTCAATCCGAGCTTATTCTATAATGAGGAGTCTAGCATTCAAAGAGATCCCGAGGTGATGAGAGGTATCATGATATGCTTTGAGAAGATGTTCCCGAATCAAGATATTCAGGACAAAATCAACATACAACTAGATATGTACAAGGAAGCATCTGGCATGTTTGGATTCAGCTCAATCCAACGTCTCAAGGACAAGAAAATGCCTTGTAAGTGCAAATTGTTAGAACTTAGCTTGTAATTTTGCTAGCTCTCTTTTATGTGTTTGGCATTGCGAACTGATAATCTTTGTTGTTATTTTTTTACAGCTCATTGGTGGATAGATCGTGGCACTGGGGCACCACAATTACAAGAATTCGCCATCAGAGTTATGAGTCAACCATGCAGTGCTTCTTCTTGTGAGCGCAATTGGTCAGTGTTTGAGCACATCCACAACAAAAAGAGAAACAGGTTGGAGCATGAGAGGTTGGAGAAGTTGGTTTTCATCTACTACAACCTTCGAATGTTCACAAAACAAGTGCGACCAAAGGATACAAATCCAATTTTATTGGATATTATTAATTTAGAGTCTGATTGGGTTGTGGAGGAGGAGGCCCCTAATTTGAGTTGGCATGATGAAGAGACTGAGGATCTCTCTAGTTTTCCATCTCAAATGGAGACTCCAAATACACCTGCCTCACAGTTGCTTCAGCTTCCGATGTTACCACTAGCTCCACAAGGGTTTATTTTAGGCGTGGTCGTCCATGAGTGATGAGACTCAAGATAGTTATGAGACCATCATTTATCATTTATGACATATGTATGAGTTTTGAACTTGCTGACATTTTTTATTTTAATTATGGAATCATGAGTCCTTTTCTTATTCATTATGTTTTTCTTACAAAAATTGAATATGTTATGTTGTACTTTTATAGATATGAGATGATGTTATGAATTATTGCATATATTGTGGTTTTTATAGCTTATAAGGATTGGAGTTGTCATTAGTTTCTTTTTGTGCTTAAAATTTACCATATTTTAAGTTTCTTTGTATTTTGACGAGTCTTATACGAGTCGACGAGTCAATGCCGTGACGAATCTTATACGAGTACGAGTCGTGCAACATTGAAGAAAACTAACTTGAAAATGTTGAAAATCCTTCAAGAGTGAGCTCACATCCAGTGCGACAATGCTGAGAAAGGAATTATGTGAAAAAATCAAGATCTGACCTAGTTCGAAGATCTCAACAGGCTCGTGAAAACCTTATATAACCATCAGCAAAAGTTGAAGTGCCTCAACTCCCTGACAAGTCCCTGAACTTTCAAATGTAAAATAATTATATTTTGAAAGTTGAGTTAGATCATGAATTGTATGTGGACATGTTAAAATTGGCAACTAGGGCCAAATTCCACTTTGGACAGCTCATTTGATGGAGATAATTATTGCATTGTATTCCTCCTTTCGAGAAGACCAAAATCGAAAGCCCTAAACCAGAAAGTCAACATTGATCAAACAAGGCAGATTTTGACCTCCAAAACAACACGGTCAAACTCGGTGAACTCAACCTCCAACAGCAAATCAAATCAGCCCGAAAATACTCAGTCAAACTTGGTCAATGCAAGTCAACACTACAGACAAACCCTTCTGCAGTCAACGCTGGTCAAATAGTATGGACTGCCTCGATTTTTGTGCCCATAAATGCAGCCTACCCAAACAAAAAGTCTCCCAAAAAAAAGCAATCAAACAAGTCAACGTTGTTGGTCAATGCTTGGTCAAACTTTCCAGAAATTTTGTCAACACAAAAAAACAGTGCTCTTCCTCACACATGTGGAGAGAAGTTGTCCTAAAAGTTGTACCCAATCATATGAGGAGAGAGAGATGTGTGAGAAGGTGAGTGATGTCCAAATGAGGCAAAGGCACCTTCTATTTATATGCAAACGTTGAGGATGAATAGACGTGACTGTTGGGCTTCTGAGCCTACATTAATTTGCGCCGACCTTAACAATTTGTCCATAAACAAAATAAATTCATAATACCATTTGTACATGTCAAAATGAGATGATTTTTAGATCAATCCTACACCTCTCAAAGAGAGGAATCCAATAAAAATATCAGTTACTTCATATGATTTATCCAAGGTGGAGTTTGACCCTAGTTGCCAAATTTAACACTCCCTCTCAACTAGGAGGAACTCCACCTGCCAAACCATCTAACAATCTGTACCATCCCTGATCTGCTCTGTTGAACCATGAAGAAATAATGAAGAAAAAAATGATCGAGAATGTATCATACCATTCTCCACTAACCTGAAGTCAGTCTTCAATAATCGAGAGTGTATTATACTACTCTCCACTGACCCAAAGTCAGCCTCCATTGATCCCAGATCAATATCAAACATCCTAGCATAAGGAGTACAGTAGTACACGATGCGTCCATTGGTAGTACTATGGTCCCTATCCTCATTTCCCTACTCATTGGCCAAATGAGAGGTACTTCCCATGAGTCCCACACTGCATGGGTAGGATGTGCCGGTAAGAGAAGGTGAACCACTCATCCTATTCATATCTCAACATGGGGTATCACAAGGAAAGGTGAACCACTCACCCTATGGTCGCTCATCACTCCAAGAAGTACCCCAAGCCCTCCAGAGCTCCCAGAGCTCAATATCCATCTCATACGGGACCCTCATAAGAGGGTCTCTCCACAACTCCAAGTCGTTCACGGAAGGTTAAGAATTTGACCTTCCCCAGGGGCTTCATAAGAATATCTGCGACCTAATCATTAGTCCAAATGCTTTATTGCTCCCTACTGTACCATATCCCGAATAAAGTGGTAGTTGATATCAATATGCTTGGAGCAGTCATGAAACACGGGATTCTCAGAAAGACGAATCCCACTTTGGTTGTCGCAATAGATTACGGTGGTATCCAATACATGTCCAAACAGCTCACTAAAGAGCTTCCTCAACCATACAGCTTCACAAGAGGCCATACCAGCAACAATATATTTGGCCTCAGCAGTGCTCAAAGCAACCGACTTTTGCTACCTGCTCATCCAAGATATTGAAGCAGAACCTATAGAGAAGCAACATCCATATGTGCTTTTACGATCCACCACACTACCAACCCAGTCAGCATCAGAATAACCATGGAGCCTCATTCCCGGCAATGTATCTCAGTCCATAAGTGATTATGCCCCGGAGATATCTCAAAGATTCTTGGCAGCAATCCAATGTATGTGATGAGGCTCGACCATAAACTGACTCAATGTGTTCACTGCAAAACATATGTTCGGACGAGAGTTCACCAAGGACATCAGGTCCCCCATGAGTTGACGATACTCAGAAGGATTTCCCAAATCAGGCCCAGCAACACTTCCGCATAACTTCTTGAGGTTAAGTTCCATCGGAGTAGTCACGGACTTGCAATCCACCATCCCAAATTTTTCAAGTAGTTTTACAATGTATTTTCCTTGAGAAAGGAAAATCTCACGTGGCTTTTGCTAGACCTCCAACCCTAGGAAGTAATGCATCAATCCTAGGTCCTTCATCTCGAATTCAAAAGCCAACTACCTCTTACATTGATGAATAAGAGTGTCTCCACCTGTCAGAAAGACATCGTCCACATAAAGTACCAAGATGAGAGGTCTAGCATTCTCAATCTTAAAGTAAGGTTTGGATCAACTTCACTTCTCGTAAATCCCAACATCATCAGATAGTTGTTGATCCTCTCATACCAAGCTCAAGGAGCTTGCTTCAACCGATGGAGGGCTTTCTTCAACCTGCATACATGTGTCTGGCGATCTTGAACTTTGAACCCCTTAGGTTGTTCTACATAGACTTCCTCCTTAATTGAACCATGTAAGAAGGCGATCTTGACATCCATCTAGTGTAGATTCCATCCTTACAAGGCAGCAAGGGCAATAATCAAATGAATGGTGGTGGTGTATTGGGCAGCAAGTGCAAATATCTCATCGTAGTCCACACCTTCCTTTTGAGAGAAGCCTCAAGCAACAAATCTAGCCTTGTACTTTTCAGCATTTCCATCAGCTCCATGCTTGATCTTATAGAGCCATTTCGAGATGACAACAGATTTGTCCTTAGGTCTAAGAACCACATCCGAGACATCATTCTTCATAATTGACTCATACTCTTCGTTCATAGCATCCTTCCAAACTTGGTGCTTCACAGCTTCTTCGAATGTGCCAGGCTTAGATTGAACAATGGTGCTCATTGCAGTTAAGTACCCTTGCCTATTCGGCTTCTTACTTTCACGAAATGTCCCCCTTGGTGCAACATGCTTCTCGACATCTTCGAGAGTTTCCCTAAGCCATGAGGGTCTCCATTTCGAGGAGGAGGGCTCATGAGGGAGTGGGTCAATGGGATTCATTGGTTCTTCAACATTGGGCATCGGCTCATCCTGCGGTTCTCCTTGTTTTCTTGAATCTACTTCTTTGTCCTTCCTTGAAAGAGGAAAGTTACTAATCTTCCCAAGGGCAGCATCCTCATCAAAGGTGACATCATGACTTATCTCCACTTCTCTTTGACCAGGCACATAGATTCTATATGCCTTAGAAGTTTCATTGTAGCCCACAAATATTCCTTTCTTCCCAAAAGCATCCAATTTGCTTCTCTTTTCTTTCAGCACATGAAAATATACGGGACTACCAAAAATTCTAAAGTGAGAAACATCAGGTTTCTTACCAGTGATAACTTCTAGGGAGTTTTGGAATCCAGCGCTTGATGAGAGCATCTATTTTGAACATACACAGTAGTGTTCGCGACTCTGGCCCATAAGAACATTGGAAGGCTTTGATCATGAGCATGGCACGAGTGGCTTCTACAATAGAATGGTTCTTCCTTTCAGCAACACCATTTTGCTTGGGAGTATATGCAGTAGTAGTCTCCCTCTTAATGCCAACTTCTCTACAACAGTTATTGAACTCATTTGATTCATATTCGGTTCCATTATCGGTCCTCAATATTTTGATCTTCTTCCCTGTTTGATTTTCGACCAAAGCTTTGAAAGAACAAAACCATGAGAATACTTCGTCCTTCTTCAAGAAATATATCCAAGTCTTGCGAGAGAAATCATCCATAAAGATAGCATAATATAAATATCCTCCCAAAGAGTTCACGGGCATCATACCAGATATATCAGAATGAACCAATTGCAATATGTCGATAGTCTTGCTATCACTTGAGGCGAATGGTCCCCTTGTATGCTTTCCTTCGACACACCCATGACAAACACCTTCATGTTGTACTTTAAATTCAGGCATACCTGTCGCCATCTTTCTCACATCGGGTAGAGCCTTATAATGTAGATGGGCAAACCTCCGGTGTCATAATTCGAATTGAAGTAATGTGTCGCAAGACATAGCTCCCAATGGACTTCCTCAACTTGATATAAGCTATCAACCCTAAATCCAAGTGTAAATGCATCTTTGAAACTTTTATTCCACACATACCTTTCCATCGATGAATGCCACCTTGAGAGCCTTATAATGTAGATGGAAAAACCTCCAGTGCCATAATTCGGACTGAAGTGATGTGTCGTAAGACATAGCTCCCAATGGACTTCCTCCAACTTGATATAAGCTATCAACCCTGAATCCAACTGTAAATGCATCTTTGAAACTTTTAGTCCACACATACCTTTCCATCGATGAATGCCACCTTGAATCCTTTGTCCTCAATTGTCGAGATAGATACCAAGTTCTTCTTTAGATCGGGTACATATAGTACTTCTTGTAGATGAATGGTGTTACCTTGATTCAATTGAAAAGTAACATTCCCAACTCCCTTCACGAGATAGGTGGCATTGTCTCCAAGGATAATTTCCAAATTTGTATCCTTTTCAATCAAATTTGAAAGAGCTTCCTTACACCTAGTGAAGTGCCTTGAGGCACCACTATCAATCAACCAATTTCCCAAGGTATACGAAGGAGAGGCAGTAGAGAGGGTAGATATAAGATGAAATTCTTTTTGCTTGTCATGAACAACATTAGATTCATCATACCTGGTGTTTCTTGATCTCTTGGGAGGGCAACCATTTCCTTGTTGAGGAGTAGGAGCATTCATTTTTCCTCTGTTGTTGAATCTGCCATTCCTTTGATTGTTCTTGCCCCTGAAATTGTTGTTGTTGTTGTTATCATCATCATGAGGTGTGTCCCTTCTATTAGGACACTCCCTGGTATAATGGCCAAACTTGTTGCAAATGAAGCATCTTCCCTTCCTTCCATTCTTGAAACCCGGTCTTCCTTAACATTGCTTCTTTGAACCTGCATTGTTCTTCTTTTTAGCATGAGCGGAGAATGCAGTAGGATCATTCCTATTTGAAAGCATATCTAGTTCCATCATCCTTACTTCTTTTTGACAACATCTAGTCAGCAATTCCTCAAAACCTCGAATCCTGTCATTGTTAAGAATAGTAGTGTTGAACACGTGTCATTCACAAGGGACTCCTCCAAGGGCAATGAGAGTAAGCTCCCTATCAGCAATAGCTTCTCTAATCGAAAGAAGATCATTTTTTATCTCAGTAATCCTCATGAAGTAGGATTGAATATCTTCACCTCTTCCCTTCTTTATGTCCTTCAATTTGTTCTTGAGAAAGAGAACTTGGTGGGCATTGCTAACTTTGGCCATGCCAACCAACCTGTCATATATCTCCTTTGGTGTGTTCAAATCGGAGATGTATGCAACCAAATGCTTATGACTAGAATCCCTGACGATCTTCTTTGCTTTGACTTCACCCTTCTTGTGCTTTGTCTTAGCAGTAGCTGGTGCATTTGAAGGAGGCTCAAAAATCTTTCCCTACATAATCCCTAACATCCTGCTCTTCCAAAGTCAAATCAAGAAACATCATCCATGCATGATAATCAGATTTATCATTGAGCTTGTCATCAGATTTGAAGTAGGATGTGGACGCCATTGACTCTTGTCCTTATCCAACAAATCTCAGTGATTGCTCTTCTCAGTGATTACTTTTTTTTACTCTTGCTTGGGCTTTGTCTTCACCTCAACTCCGATACCATGTTAATTTTATTTAGATAAAAATGGTATGTTCTATGCTTAAGAGCAATTTACTTCAATTTTCTTATTAGCCCAATATCAATTTCCAGATTAGCAATCACATTAACATGACAGTAAATGTAGATAGAACATAAATAAAATAGTAGAAGACAAGCCAAGACAAGAGGACACAAGATATGGCGCCAGCAAGGAACAAACCCCAATGTGGGGAAACCCTTTGATCAATTCTTCTTATTATTCTTCAAAAGTTCAGCACACAGAGAGAGTACAATATGCAATATTCACTTGTCCAATCAAAGTGAATTTTGTCCAGTCAAACAATAGTCACAGAAAGCCCTAACCAGAAAGTCAACATTGGTTAAACAAGGCAGACTTTGACCTTCAAAATAGCTTGGTCAAACTCATGTAAAAATTTCTGTTTTCCCACCCCAGTTTTCAGTTTCTCCTTATTTCTCCCATGTAGTTAAATGCCCTTTCCCATAACCATACATTCAACAAGCTGAAAAAAAATAAATTTGCTG
>APFE031376067.1:22179-34768 GCA_000404065.3 Pinus taeda
AAAAGATCAATTCTTCTCACTTATACAATCAATCAATCAAATGCCAGCCTCCTTATGCATTCAGTTTTACATTCAGATCTAAGAAGAATTCATTGACAGACAATAGTAAAACAACAGAATTTGATTAGATAGATCAGTGAGATCTGAAAAGAAGTTTTTCTTTTGTATACGCTACTTGAAATAACTGAACCTACATGTACATGCTCTTTAGCCGAGACGAACCTGCGTACAGATCTATAAATATTGACTCAGAACTTTGCTGCAATTCCAGACTTTAGATAAACCTAGATCATGATAGATAACAAATAGAACAAGTGCAAAACATCAGATATAGTCTCAAGCACAACCCTGCAACATAAAAATATACTTTAGATAGAAGTATTTCTTAGAATCTTATTTCTTGCCCACTTGGCCTAATGATCTTCTCCTCCTTATATACTCTTAGGCCTTTCTCAATACCTTGGACCAAAACCACTTAGGACCAACACCTTGTACCAAATAGCTAGGGTCAATACCTTGGGCCAAATACCTCAAACCAAATACCTTGGATCAATACCTTGGACCAAAAACTTGGTTTTCCAACATGTACGCGCTTTTCCTCTTATGAAAGTGCGTGTATACATTATACGCTTCTTTTGTTCTATTAACCCAAGTGTATACGCTCCTTGGACAAAGTGAACCAGCATATACCTCTCTTTCTTCATTCTTTGGAGTCTGATTTGTAATCCTTTGCTATTGACCTGTTGCATTGTGAACTGTCATCTGAGTGAATTTCCATCAAGGACAACACCTATATCATAATGCCAAAAATCTCCCCTTTTGGACATGATGGCAACAACAACACTAAGACACTCTCCCCCTTTGACATCAAGGGCAAAGGGTGGACCAAGATATTCTCTCCCTTTGACATACATTATGTTGTCCATGCTCCCCCTGAGTACATGTTGAATTCTCTGATTGAGCTCCCCTTTGTACATGGTGAGATGCACTAAAACCATCCATGCTCCCCCTAAGCACATGCAAAGTCTGCAAAAATATTCTGCAAAAGAATAACATGACTCTATAACTCAACTATGTAAGTATGACCTTCCTATCACCAATGACTCATACAT
The DNA here is from genome assembly GCA_000404065.3 of Pinus taeda. Lineage (NCBI taxonomy): Eukaryota > Viridiplantae > Streptophyta > Pinopsida > Pinales > Pinaceae > Pinus > Pinus taeda. The sequence continues at coordinate 23,292 of APFE031376067.1, forward strand.
ACATACATATCCCAAACAAGTGGGGATATACCAAATTTGACTCATCCACCCAACCAAGTAGGGATATACTAATTGTTTATACATTACAGAAATAATAAATATTACATCATCCATCCCATGAAAAGTGGGAATACAAATTACATCATTTGTTCAAGAGGACTCATTCAAATGTATGAGAGGACATATCACACCCTAGACTTTTACATGACTTAAGCAACAAGTGGTATAAATATCTGAAGCCATATCTAGACTCAGCAACCATAATGCCAACAATGATGAATTTATGTGAAGGCTAATGCTCCCCCTAAACCTGTGTTACATGTGCATTGTTAACAAGTCAATGATCAAGGCATCTTTGTCAGTCAGATAAAAATTAATGAACAAAGCATATCGATGGATAATAATCATCAATATGAGACAGAGCACCCATATCAGAGCCTACACCCCTTTTTTTCTTATTTGAAAAACATATATGCTCCTTGATCCACAGAAACATGCATGTGTACGTGACTATACTTCATGAAACATGCGCATAATAACTTTTCTCTAAAAAGTTTGGATTTAACAGCAAGATGATGTAACATCTACTCCTAGCTTTTGTCTGAGATATTCAAATGTTTCTCTAGGTAGTGGTTTAGTGAATATATTAGCAACATGTTCTTTGGAGGGAACATACTCCAATTTTACCTTTTGTTCAAGCACTTGTTCACATAGAAAGTGGTACTTGATGGGTATGTGCCTTGTTGAGTGCATGACTAGATTCTTTGAAATATTGATGGCACTTGTATTGTCACATAGAATGGATATAGGTGGAGTACATGTGATCTGAATGTCTTGCAAAGTTTGCATCACCCAAAGTAGTTGTGTGTAGCAAGATGTAATAGCCACATATTCTGCTTCAGATGTAGATAAAGCAATTGAACTTTGTTTCTTGCTGAACCAAGACACTAACCTGGAACCCATATAGAATGCACCACCACTAGTGCTTTTTCTATCATAAACACTTCCTGCCCAATCTGCATCTGTATATGCATGAAGAGTAAGATCTGCATCTCTAGGATACCATAAACCAAAGTCTTGATTTCCTTGAAGATATTTGAAAATTCTTTTGACTGCGTGAAGATGTGATTCCTTTGGATTTTCTTGGAATCTTCCAGCTATTCCTAATGCATGAATGATGTCAAGTCAGGTACCTATCAGGTAAAGCAGACTGCCAATCATGGATCTGTAAGTTGGTTGATGTATTGCTGTTGATTCATCATTTGAGTTGAGACTACATCCTGTTACCATTGGGGTACATACAGCTTTAGAATCTTCCATTCCATACCTTTTCAATATCTATTTGAGATATTTGGTTTGTGATAGAAAAATAACATCTTTAGTTTGTTGAACTTGTAGACCAAGAAAATAGGTAAGTTCACCAAGCAAGGACATTTCAAATTCTTGCTGCATTACTGAAGCAAAATTCTGACTCATGGATTCTTCATTGCTACCAAAAATGATATCATCAACATAAACAATAATAATTAGCAATTTATCAGTTTCAATATTTGTATATAGATTGCTATCTACAGAACCTTTTGTAAAACCTTGTTGGTGTAGATATTTGTCAAGGTGATAATACCAGGCCCTTGGAGCCTATTTCAGACCATACAAAGCCTTTTTGAGTCTGCATACAAGTTTTGCATCATTTCCAAGAATGAATCCTTATAGTTGTTCAATATAAACTTCTTCTTCTAAATCTCCATCAAGGAAGGCTGATTTTACATCCATTTGGTATACTTTGAATTTCTGAAAGCTAAAAAGAGCAAGAAACATCCTTATGGCTTCAAGTCTGGCAACAAGTGCAAAAGTTTCTTCAAAATCTATACCTTCTTGTTGAGCATACCCTTTACAAACAAGTGTGGCCTTGTTTCTAATGACTTCTCCATTTTCATTCATCTTGTTTTTGAATATCCATTTAGTTCCTATAATATTTTTATCATGAGGTCTAGGAACTAATTCCCAAGTATCATTCTATTCAATTTTTTCAATTTCTTCATCCATGGCCTTCAGCCAACATTCATCTTTGCATGCTTCGCTTACATTTTGAGGTTCGATGGAGGATAGTAATGCTAGATAGCTTGGAGTCCCTGTAATATTTTTCTTGTCTGTACACCTGCCTCTTTTTCCCCTAAACTTTGAGTTTCTGGATGATTTTTCTGAACATACCTAGACGAAGTCTTTTCTTCTACCATTATATTTTCTTTTGGTGTTTCATTGGTTTCTTCTTCAATATCATTTTGATTTGATGTGGAAAAATAATCCCCATATTCTTCATTGTCATAGTCTTCTATTGATTTTATCTGTTTTTGGATTTTTGCATGCTTCATCAACTACAACATCAATTCTTTCAATAATTTTCCCAAGTATTTTATTATAACATTTATATCCTTTACTTCTGGAAGAATAACCAAGAAGAATATCTTCATCTGCTCTGGGTTCAAACTTACCAAGCTTTTCATTAGTCCTTTTGATAAAACATTTGCTTCCAAAAACTTTAAAGTATTTTACAGTAAGAGTCTTACCATACCAAAGTTCATATGGAGTTTGAGTGTTATTTACCCGAACATTTTCTTTGCTGAGAATAGTCACGACAGTGAATGCAGCTTCACCCCAGAAGGTTGCAGGAGTTCGAGATTCATCTAGCATAGCTCAAGCCATTTGTTGAACTATTCAGTTCATTGTTTCTACCACACCATTTTTCTAAGGAGTCCTTGTGGTGGAGAATTTCCTTTTTATTCCATGTTGTTCACAAAAGTCAAATAATTCATCTGATGTAAATTCCCCTCTTTGATCAGATCTGAGGCATTTGATTTTTCGATTTGATTCATTTTCAACCAAAGCTTTGAAGGCTTATAACTCTTCAAATGCTTCATCTTTATGCTTTAGAAGACCTATCCAATACATTTTGGAAAAATCATCAATGAACAAAATAAAGTATTCTTCTCCATGAGGTGATTATTTTCTTGATGATCCACATAAATCAGTATGGACAAGTTCAACAGGCTTACTAGCTGACCCTTCTTTTTCCATGAAGTGAACTCTGGTTTGCTTAACGATTTGACATGGTTTGCATATTGTATTTTCTGGGATGCTGATATTTGTGATCACGAACAACCTTGAGTCTGCATGCTTTTCTTATTTGAGAAAATCTTAGATGTCCCAATTTTTTATGCCACAACCAATTGTCATCATTTTTTCTTAGATAGTACTATTGTTGTGCTCCCCTAAGTATGTATAAGTTGTTTGAAGTTCTTGTACCTTTGATCATATTCTCTTCTATATCAAGCTCATGAACAACACATCTGTTTGATCGAAACACCACTTCATTTCCATTTGACTAGCACTCAACAGGTTATGCTTTAAACCATCTACATACATAACATTTCCAGCTTTAACCTTTTCTTTCAAGAAAATAGAGCCTTTACCTTTTATGAAAGCAGGAGTGTCATTTCCAAATGAGACATTCTTTTCCTTTTCTAAGGCATTATATGAGTGAAGTTTTTCTTTGTCACCTATCATGTGTTTTGAGCATCCACTGTCGATGTGCCATTGATTTTCTTGTCCTTCTACATACAAGGCTATAGCACATCAATCTGTTTAAGATTCTTTCCTTCTCCATATCTTGGGATTTAATGGCGTTTGCTCTTTTTGAGATGTTTGCCAAAATTTTCTCCTACATTCAGATTCTTCATGACCAAAGTTGTTACAGATTGAGCATTCTATTTCATTTTCAAGAGGAGAAAAGTTATTCTAGGAACTTCTCTTGATTCCTGTTACATTCCTTTGATTTCGTGCTTCTCTAGTCATGATGGTTTTGTAAGAAATGCATTGAGTAGCTTTGTGCCCAAAATTATGACATGAAAAACATTGCCCATTAAAGAAGTTCCTGTGACTATCGAATCTATTAACCTCGTGATTGTAGTTTCTATTGATCTTCATATTTGGGGAAAATTGAGTATGATTTTCATGAGGTTGGTTGTGGATTCTATTCATCGTTGGAGTAAATTGGTTATGATTTACCTGGTGAATTGCTTTATGCCTTTGCTGATGATTTTCATATTGTTCACTAGTCTTTGCTGCATCAATATGGTTGTTGGTAGAGGTTGATGGCTTCTGTGATTGAGATGATTCTTCAATATATCCAAGACTTGTATTTATCAGAGGAGAATGCTGAACTTTGATAATTTCATTTAAATTTTTTGATCCTTTAGCAATTCTAAGATTGAGAGATTTCGCTTTCTCAAGTTTCTTTCTTAGACCCACAATTTCAGATTTTAATTTTTCATTGTGTTTTTCCTTTTCAGCAAGTTGGTATGTCAAGGTTTCTATAATCATATTCTTTTCTTATAAATAGATTTTGAGTTTAGATATTTCTTCATGAAGGTCTTCCTCTTCTAAAGCATCCCAAAAATGATCATTGTCATAAGCCATGAGAAGTCTATAATCATCACTATTAGATAAACCATCACTATCCTCTTCTAAACTATCCAAAAAAGCATTGCTATGATAAGCCATGAGAAATCTGTAATCTTGTCCAATTTTGTCTTCATTACTATTAAATAAACCATCGCTATCTTCATGAGTATAGTAACTCCTTTTATTTACAACTTGTTTTCTATTCCCTTTTGCATATTCCTTTCCTTTTTCATATTTATCTTTATGAGGACATCTGGTAGCATGATGACCGACTCTGCCACAAGAAAAGCATCTGAAGGGTAGCTTACCTCTAAACCTTCCAAAACCCCATTGAAGCTTCTTGACAAAGTTTACCTCATCTTCTTCTTCTGAAATATGTCCTGATTCATTGTGTTCTTCCTTTCCTTTTGCTGAAGCTTTAAATGTGGCTTCTGTCATATCTGATGGTCCTCCTTTTCTCATCTCGAAGGTAGTTAAGATTCCATGAAGTTGTGTCATAGTGATATTCTGTAGATCCTCTTTTTCTTCTATGGCAGACACTTTCGATTCAAATTTAGAAGAAAAGGATCTCAAAACTTTCTCAACTAAGGTAACTTCCTTTATTTCTTCATCCAGATTCTTTATACAATTAACAACCTCATCTATACGTAAGAAGTAACTAGCTATACTTTCATTACTATACATCTTAAGAGTTTCATACTGAATTATGAGAGTTTGAAGCGTAGCATGTTTTACCTGAGAGTCTCCTTTGTAGCTCAGAATGATTTTGTCCCATATTTCTTTAGCTGATTTGAGCTACACGAATTTGACAAACTCTGATTGTGACAGACTTCCCAATAAAGTATTGACAGCTTTGGCATTGGTTTCATATTGCTTTTTACCTACTGCATATGTAGGAATTGCTGTTGGAAATGTATATTATCCTTCCAAAATTTCCCAGACATCCGTTCTAAGCAATTGTAGATTAGGTTGTGGTTCTTATTTTCCAATAAACAAAGTTTCTCCAATTGAAGATTGGCGATCTGATGGATCCCATGCTTTCTTGATTATTCATGTTGATGGATCTCCCTTCAAGCGATCAGGCTTCTTCTGAAGGACCTGCTCTAATACCACTTGTTGGAAATAATACTGAGAGGGCGGTGAATCAGTATTATCAAATCAATAATTACGCCGTAACGCGTTTCCCTCTGAAATCAACTCCCCTCTCTGCTTACCTGTCATCTTGTGAACCACACGATTATATGTTAGACGATTACAACAATTGAAGCCGTTGATTCAAAGGAATTTCATATGATAAAATCGAATCGACTAGTCCATTAAGATGATGATTCGTATTCCTGAAGGCCTTACCATTTTCTGAATTCCATATCATAATCAGCGGGCGGATTGCCGTTAAGGTTTGTGAACGTTTCCACTGTACTGTTATTGGTGTGGTAACCGGCGGCAGAATCAGAGGCCATGACAAGCGATTCTCTCAAGATCTGAGCTTCTGCTTCACGTCTTTCCTTTTCCAACTGTGTCTTGTGCCTCGTGACGGCCAAGGCCTTGTACCCATATGGAGAAGTAGGTTTGGCTTCTTGTTTGGGTGCATGCGTCGAGGGATCGAGTCCCATCATGAACGAACGCTTCTTCAATTTTGTATTCCAAAAATTCTTGATTTCGTTATCTGTTCTCTGCGGGAGCTATAAGGCTATCAGAGACCATCTGCAAGTGTAATCAAAATAAATAAATGTTTGGAAGATGTAGATTTTCACATGAACTTTTTGGTGATGAATTAGGTTAAAGTTTAAAGTTGTTTCAATTTTTTCTAGTAAACACAGAAGAACTTCAAATATTTACAAAAGTTATGTACATCTTCTTATAAAAGGTTATCTATTTTCCAAAAATTCTTGATTTCGTTATCTGTTCTCTGCGGGAGCTGTGAGGCTATCAGAGACCATTTAGGCTATCAGAGACCATATACAAGGGATTTTGAATGACCTTGTTTCTCTCGGCGCTCTGTTGATCTCATGAGTGAACCAGTGCCACTTTGGCATCAATCAGGCAGATCAAGGATGCTTTTGGCTTACCAGGCCTGTGTAGAACCCTTTTTTTAGTTTGTTGGAAGTGCTTCATGAACGAACGCTTCTTCAATTTTGTATTCCAAAAATTCTTGATTTCGTTATCTGTTCTCTGCGGGAGCTGTAAGGCTATCAGAGACCATCTGCAAGCGTAATAAAAATAAATAAATGTTTGTGAACATTTCCAATGTACTATTATTGGTGTGGTAACCAGCGGCAGAATCAGAGGCAATGACAAGCGATTCTCTCAAGATCTGAGCTTCTGCTTCACGTCTTTCCTTTTCCAACTGTGTCTTGTGCCTCGTGACGACCAAGGCCTCGTACATATATGGAGCAGTAGTTTTGGCTTCTTGTTTGGGTGCATGCGTCGAGGGATCGAGTCCCATCATGAACGAACGCTTCTTCAATTTTTTATTCCAAAAATTCTTGATTTCGTTATCTGTTCTCTGCGGGAGCTATAAGGCTATCAGAGACCATCTGCAAGTGTAATCAAAATAAATAAATGTTTGGAAGATGTAGATTTTCACATGAACTTTTTGGTGATGAATTAGGTTAAAGTTTAAAGTTGTTTCAATTTTTTCTAGTAAACACAGAAGAACTTCAGATATTTACAAAAGTTATCTACATCTTCTTATAAAAAGTTATCTATTTTCCAAAAATTCTTGATTCCGTTATATGTTCTCTGCGGGAGCTGTGAGGCTATCAAAGACCATTTAGGCTATCAGAGACCATCTACAAGGGATTTTGAATGACCTTGTTTCTCTTGGCGCTCTATTGATCTCATGAGTGAACCAGTGCCACTTTGGCATAAATCAGGCAGATCAAGGATGCTTTTGGCTTACCAGGCCTGTGTAGAACCCTTTTTTTAGTTTGTTGGAAGTGCTTCAAGAACCATGTCGAGGGTTGCACCATGAAGAACGGACTCGTTTCAGCTTAGAAGTCAGGTTTTAGGGGTCTCTATTCCTCAAAAAATGCCCATGACTTGAACCTGACCTGATCCTTTTCTTGGACTCAGGCGGCGTGTACCTAGCTATAAATGAATGCTAGTGGATAGCTTGTGGACAGTAGATGAAGAATGCGGCTGCAAGACAGTCGAATTGAAGGAGCCTTTACCACGCGGCCATACGGACATCTCTTCCCGGCGCTCAGTCCTATCACTGGAGTACCTAATCAAGGATGGTATATGCGAGGTGCTGACAACCGGCTATGAAATGATGATCCATGGACTCCAATGAATAGAAACATGAGTGGTAATACATATACAGCTCAAATATCTGTTGGTTTAGTTCCCAATTCAAGAACAGTTGTTCTGTGGCGTCGTCCACAAAGTCTACGCATGCAAGTTGCTGGGGCAAATTCTGGTATTGCACAGGAATCCGTGTCTTCTTTGAGGCCTCGACAAAGCAATCATTTTTCTCGGCTGTCTGGGTCTCTTGCTCCTCCACTGGATATGGTTCCCAATCCTGCAGCAGGGTTGCAAGGTCCTCATTACTTAAGATCATTGGTGGAACATCGTGATCAGAATACTATACCTATTATACGAAGCATTTTAGATGTTTCCTTTGAAAGACTCCAAACTCTACAGAACGATGATGGTGGGTATAATAGAATCATGCCTGAGGTTTGTCACTTTTGTCCAAACTTTGAGTTTATCTTCATTTCTTCATTCATATTTTCTTTTCATGTACGCATGCTTTACGGTTATGAGGCTCAAAACTCTAAGCTAAATAACTTTAGCTGGGTGTATGCTTATACATGTGATAACTGAGGATGATGGGCATGATAGAAAAATGCCCAAGGTTTGTTATTTCTTTCCAAACTTTACTCTTCTTTTCTTCGTTCACAGCTTTTCATGTAAACCATCTTTACAGTTAAGAGGCTCAAAACTCTACGCGAAATAACATAAGCTGGCTATATGCTTATATATATTTTGACTGATAAAAGAAATTGGCATTTTATTCCTGTCAGCAGGGTCATATTTGCGGAGCAGATGCACAATGTATAGCTGATTTATCTCTTATTTCAAGTTTTTTTCAGATATACATTTTATTTTTATGGGCAAAATAAATTGAGGGGCTAAAATATCACAATATAACCCATAGACATGGTCTTCACCGGACATTTCTGGAGTGAATATCTGATATGGAAGAATAGTTATATTTTGAATTTAGGTTAACTCATTGAGTTGGGGATGAGTTCTGTAGCTTTGTTAGAAGGAATCTGATTCTGTTTGAGCAGTCGAAAGTTTTAGAGTGGAATGAAAAGGGAGTGGAATGATGTCCGTCAAGGTATTTGAAATGAAAAACGAAACCAATTTCATCAATTGGAATTTAAATTAACACAGTGTCATTTAATCCCGGTGCCTAATATGCACCTTCCAGGTTCGTAAGTATGAAGTTGCATACTTCCAGTTTCCACATCTGATGCCTCGGCCATTTGTGTGAAGCTAAATTATGCATGTTCGAGATTCAGAAACTCGAGTTGCATATCATACCCGGGTTTAAATTAATGTCCATCTTTGATCCACGCAATGCAGCGTCTGGATTTATTGCATCACTTCACCCCTACCCGAGATTTTGAATGACCTTGTTTCTCTCGGTGCTCTGTTGATCTCACCAGTGAACCAGTGCCACTTTGGCATCAATCAGGCAGATCAAGGATGATTTTGGCTTACCAGGCCTATATAGAACTGTTTTATTCATTTATTGGAAGTGTTTCAAGAACCATGTCGAGGGTTGCACCATGAAGAATGGACTCGTTTCAGCTTAGAAGTCAGGTTTCCTCTGAAATCAACTTCCCTCTCTGCTTACCTCTCATCTTGTAAACCACACGATTATATGTTAGAAGATTGCAACAATTTCAGCCATTGATTCAAAGGAATTTCATATGATAAAATCGAATCGACTCCTCCATTAAGATGATGATTCTTATTCCTGAAGGCCTTACCATTTTCTGAATTCCATATCATAATCAGTGGGTGGATTGCGTTAAGGTTTGTGAACGTTTCCACTGTACTGTTATTGGTGTGGTAACCAGCGGCAGAATCAGAGGCCATGACAAGCGATTCTCTCAAGATGTGAGCTTCTGTTTCACGTCTTTCCTTTTCCAACTGTGTCTTGTGCCTCGTGATGGCCAAGGCCTAGTACCCATATGGAGCAGTAGGTTTGGCTTCTTGCTTGGGTGCATGCATCGAGGGATCGAGTCCCATCATGAACGAACGCTTCTTCAATTTTGTATTCCAAAAATTCTTGATTTCATTATCTGTTCTCTGCGGGAGCTGTGAGGCTATCAAAGACCATTTGTAAGCGTAATCAAAATAAATAAATGTTTGGAAGATGTAGATTTTCACAAGAACTTTTTGGTGATGAATTAGGTTAAAGTTTAAAGCTATTTCAATTTTTTCTAGTAAACACAGAAGAACTTTAGATATTTACAAAAGTTATCTACATTTTCTTATAAAAAGTTATCTATTTTTCAAAAATTCTTGATTTCGTTATCTGTTCTCTGCTGGAGCTGTGAGGCTATCAGAGACCATCTGCAAGCGTAATCAAAATAAATAAATGTTTGGAAGATGTAGATTTTCACAGGAACTTTTTGGTGATGAATTAGGTTAAAGTTTAAAGTTGTTTCAATTTTTTCTAGTAAACACAGAAGAACTTCAGATATTTACAAAAGTTATCTACATCTTCCTATAAAAAGTTATCTATTTTTATGGAATATTCATCTTTTTGTATGTTTGATCACCTGTTTCCTACAATTACCTGCAACCTAATAATAGTCCACTCTTCTTCTCGCGTAAAGGAACCTCGCTTGATATCAGATCTCAGATAATTTGTCCAAAGGTCGGCAGCTCTTGCCGCAACGCAGAAGTCCTACATATATACATTTACAAATAGATTTTACCTATTCACAAGTAGATATTATAACATATATTTAATATAAAGATAAACTTTCCCTTTCTATATTAAAAATAAAGAATAAATGAAAAAAATCAGCGATGATTTTATACATGTATATATACACATTTCACAAGCGTGAGCATATATATATATATTCACACAAATTAGAATTTATCATTTGTAAATAAAAAATTTATTGAAGTGAATTTTATCTATATATAATATGTTATAAGATAGACCTATAATCCGAACTGTCATGGCAGGTTTCTTAAATTGAACTCACAAACATAACAAAACACAGAAGTTTCATATATTTCATTCTATACCCATAAAAATAAATACAAATTAGAATTTATCATTTGTAAATAAAATTTTTATTGAAGTGAATTTTATCTATATATAATATGTTATAGGATAGACCTATAATCCGAACTGTCATGGCAGGTTTCTTAAATTGAACTCACAAACATAAAAAAACACAGAAGTTTCATATATTTCATTCTATACCCATAAAAATAAATACAAAAATAGAATATTTACATAGAAAAATGAAGTGTGTGCACTGCATAAAGTGTTTGCAGTGTTTATATAAATATATAATACAGACCAGCAAGCTTCGGGAGAGCGTGCCAATTCTCATGCCCATTCTTCTCAATGTAACTGAGGAGAATTCTGTCCTCTTCAGGACTCCATGGCCCCTTCTTTAACCCCTTTTTGTCACAGCATGGAGCTCTACCCATGTTGCACTTCTCGCTGGAGCCTGAAGCCTGCAGCTTGAAATATCAGCTAGAGCGTGTTTATATTATGAAAGATGCAGAAATAATTCCTCCCGAGTGGTTTATAGTGATCTCAAAGTCCTTCAGATGGCTTAGTGACAAGAGGGAAGCAACAATATTAAATGGTCCCGACTTCAAAATAATTGAGATGTAAGTTCACTATCATGAGAAAACGATAAAAGGCTGGTGTAAGGATTCTCTTTGTGTCTCTTTCTTCCTCTGCACCTCCAGGCAATTCCAAGAGCCTATAACTCTACCCAGATTTCCACCCTGACCATTGA
>APFE031376070.1:0-23942 GCA_000404065.3 Pinus taeda
TTAGATCTTTGATCTAACTAATTCCCATATGAGTTACAATATTTAAGAAAATAATAATGTAAACAACAGCTATAATTATTTCTTTTATATAATTTAAGGTGTGATAACTAATTCCCATTAAATTATCGATTTGACTTTTTGACTAAGGTCCCTAAGTCAAAATTAGCTATTGGTCAAGATAGCCGTTGGAGGCTCTGCTCACACTATTTAACATACAAAGCTGGATCTGTTTCTTCAACTTGTCTTGACAATAAACCACACTGGTTGGTTCGAAACGCGCCGACAAATGTCTCTCTTTATGTGATTTATGCCGAAGTTCTACTTATAACTATTATGGATCACAGAAGCCTCAATTCATCATTTCATTATTTCAGATAGATTCTCTATTTTATTTTGACAATAAAATATGTCATCTCATTCTTTGAAAAAGGAATCATCCAGTTCAAAGACTTGGGGACATGTCTTAGAATAAGCAAGCGGAAGAGTCGAAGATCAGTTCATCTCTAAACAACTAAAGAATCTATTTTAAAGACACTTTTTTTCAAGAAACAACTAAGGAAAGTAATGGAAATACTATAAGTTAAAAATTTATTTTTAATGTTTTTTTATTTTGAAAGAAATTCTTGAATTAAGAGACTAATTAAAACCTTGGTGCATAAGAGTGTAATCCCTTCATCCCATGCACATACATAAACCTTTTTCATTTCCTAAACATTTTACCCTACCATCTATTCAATTCAAAGTCTTTTTTCCAAAAGTCAAGTCTTTTCTGCAAAACAAGTCACATTAAAAAGCATGGGTTAGTGTCATAAAATGAGAACAAATATGTGTTTGAAATAAGGAGTTATAATGCTATGAAGAACTATGGTATCAAGATGCATTTACATGATCTAGAAGTTAAAAAATTACTCTATTTTTTTTTGGTCTTGAAATGACCTTGAAATGGTCATTTCAAAAACTATTTCAAAGAGTAATTCTTACCAAGAACATATGGAGAATCATTAAAAAATGCATCATGAGAAAGAAGACATTAGACTTTGAAGAAAAAGGAGATGAAATATATCATTACAATAGGGACCTTGAAAAGATCATTGTAAGCACCATAGAGAACAATGGGAATGTAGTCTTGATGATAAATTATAAAAGGCTCATTTAATAAATGGCATACAAAATTCATACAATGGAATCAAATCCTTTACAAAGAAATACATATGAAGTGGTTAAGTTATGGCGCATATAAATCAAAATACATGCAATCATAACAAGGCACTACTTACTCATGCACCAAAGGAAATCATTAGGGAAATCGATGAGGATGTAAAAGGCGGTCATCAAAGCTAATTATGATGTAAAAAGGCCATCATCAAAATCGACCAAAAGAAATAAGACAAGTGTTAGGTTGATTCAAACATTTCACCTACAGGAAACACAACATAGTTAAACAAAATTCAAAACGCTGCATAAGCGAGTTCAAGAGTGTCATTCACCAATGCATAAACTTAGAGACGCAACGCAGGTTCATAAAAGTGTAGAAGAAAGCCCAGTGCTATGGCTGAGAAGAAGAAAGAGAAATGAAGGCTTAGAGATGGAGAAATGAAGCACAACGATATAGCTAAAAAGCTCAGGTAGGAAGCATAAAACCCATGATTGAAATCGATTTTATAGTGCAGTCAAGGATGAAATCGATTCAAGAAATGAAGTGTGAAAATTTCTAAGTTATGCAGTGTTGAGGAAATCTTGAACTTTTCCGTAAAAATCATCGAGTCTCATTAACTAGAACTCTGAAACTGATCTATAAGATAAAAATCCCCTGAATCGCTTGAAAATTCTCAGTGTTTGAGTTGGATTAGGAGTGAAGGCCAATTAGTTGTGTTTTTTAAAACAACTGTTAGCATAGATATCAAATTTGAGTTTAAAAGGAATAGTTGTTAGCGTAAAACTCCAAGTGGCATAATTGGCAGCATATTTAAGACTCCAAGTTACATAATTGGCAGTGTATTTTAAGACTCCAGGTTACATAATTGGTAGCGTAGTTTAAGACTCCAAGTTACATAATTGGCAATATAGTGTGAGACTCCAATTTACGTTGGTTGGCAGCATAGACCACAAAATAGAACTCGAAATGCATGAGTGTTGGTGCTAAACTGTGAGTGTCGTCTTAAAGCTATGAATGCATGAATTCTAGTGCTAAACTGTGACTCGCAATTTTTTTTTTAATTTTTTTTTTTCCTTTAATTTTGAATTATAATGGTTAGAGAAGAATGTGATAAGAAGAATGTATATTGCATAAAAAATAATCTAAAAATAAATTTCTAAGGTATTAAAACACAAACTCTTGTTCTTGTGAGTATACAATGGTGACAAAATTGGTATTTCAGTGCTAAATTTTGACATTTCAGTTCATAGATTTCTCCTTGTTCTTGTGAGTATACTGTAAAGAGTTTCTTTGAAAAAAATCTCATAAAATATGTAGTAAGGATATTCTTTTTATTATGAATGAATTTTTCAGTGAAGTATACAATGAGTAAAGTATCAGAGGTCAGTGAATAAATTCTTGGAAATTAGAAAAATTTGTTAAAAACTATGTTTTGTTGTCATATCAGTGAATTTGTTTACAAGTGCATTTTGAATAAAATAGTGGATACAATTTCAAAGTTGATACAAGATACAATGGATATAGGAGGCAGTGATTGTTTCAATTCAATTTATATGGATTTAGATCATTATTTCTTTGAATTGTTTGAAGTCTTCTTACAATTTTTTTCTCAAATCCTGAGAAATTCAAGAATTGTATGGTGAACAGAGTTCTCATTTTAGTTAAGAAACGAAGTCTTTAACCTAAAATTAGAAAATTCAAGAAAGGAAATAGGTAAAGCCTCTTTGTTTCTTTGTAAAACCATATGAACAACAGTGATGATCCATCTCTCATGGAAAGAAGCGGAATGTGTGACTAACAGTGGTCACAATTCTCCAAAATTAGAAATTTTTAAGAAGCCACTATTTTGCATCACTTTTTCTTAGCAAAGGAAAATGAAATTTGAAAAATTAAAACATGAATTTTCTTTAGAATGAGTCTAATTAGACTTCATGGAGACATATTTCTCAAATTCATTATTGTGTGGGATATTTTCCTAGTTCTTTCGACCCCTATTTTGTAGATTGCGTGGGTAAACAGTGGCTAAATTGAACATGAACACCCAATCATAAAACGTATTGGCACAAGTTATTTTGTGGCAGATTCATGGCAAGAAGGAGCCCCCCCTACACAAGTGAGAGAATATTTTATGTGTTTGATTGGTGTTTTCTCTGTGACTGTGTGACATTGCAAGATTGGCACAAAAAGATGTTAAGGGTACGTGAAGAATATCACTTTTTGTTGAAAATTAGAACTTCAAAGTTACACGTTTCAAAAGCATGAAGGTACTTTGCATATAAAAAAAATAACCATTTATTATGACCATAATCATGTTGATAATTTCATATTAATTCTGTGTGATTTTGGGCATTGGAAACAATCTACACACTCTTGTTGATCGTCAAGGTGTTCATCATGTATAAATTGTGCCTATAGTTTTCATCACATGGTCATAGTTAATACTGATTGTTGGAATTCCATAGTACAAGGTCAAAAATTTCAAAGCTTACTGTTACTATCATCTCATCTGTAAAAAATGAGAATTTAAGTATGAGAAACAAAAGGCGAAAACAAATATTTATAAAAGAGGAGAAAAATAGGCATAAGGAATAGAAGTACTCTTAAAGTCAGCACAACAGAAAGCATCTACATCAGCATGCAGGGGAAGGAGGTCCAGAAAGACAAAGACAAGCATGAGGACATGCTTGTGGATCAACAAGGGGGAGATGTTAGCCCTCATTTTTGACCATTTTTGACCATACATATTCCACCTTTTTACCATCCCTTACCACCATATCATGATCATATTTGTCACATTTTTGCCTCTTTTTGCACATTAAGGTAAAATAATTTTGTTTTTTAATTTTTAGAATTTTTAGTAAAAATTGGGTATTAAAAATTGTTTTTGGTAGAAACAGGATTTCTCGTAATGGCTCCATTGAAGTCGCTACACATACCTAGGCACAAACTGAAGGTAAATTAGAGAAGTATAGGAACCAAGAATAGATAAAATATTATTGGCACACTCCAAATGAGTCAAAACAAGCTCGGTCAAAGCTGGTCAAACTTGACCAGTCACTCAGGAAATCCCTTGATTTATGGGTAGTTTTGTGATTTTGTTGAATCTTCCCATATTTTGTGCAACAAAATGGATGAGTTCGACCCTATTAGGTGGAATAGGACTCTTGTTGGTTGTTACAGTCATTTTAGCTAATTTAGTTACATTCTTAGCTATTTAAGCACAACAACTAAGAAACTATGGATATTATTATTATCATTGTGACTCCTCTATTTCTTAATATAATTTGAAGAACTTGCATTCTATTTCTTGTTGTGATTGATGTGGGATGTGATTGTTTATCTACTGTAGTTGGTAGTCTTCAAGGGTACCAAGCAAATATGGAGGGCCCCCACTCTAAGCCAGTACACTGCATTGTAATTGTTGTGCATAATTGTTAATATCTTAGATTGCTTAATATTTCCTTTACAATTTCTTGTGAACATTTTCTAAGTCAATTCATTGTATGTCATAGCCATTTATATTTTTGAAGTGATTTCCTTTCAGTAATTGGTTTAAGTAAGGAAGGAAAACCCAGGCATCTAAGTTACGTCTTGTTCCTTGTGAGATAAGAATTGAATTGGAAATTGTGTTTATGCATTTAATCTTTAATTCTTTCTTAATCTAACTGTGTTATGGTTTATGGTGGAATTGGTTTTGTTAGAATAGGAATGATGAGGAAGGACAACCAGAATGTTTAAGTTAGAGTCTCTTCCTTGTTGGTTATACTCCACATAAAATCTTTGCACATTTTCTTTTAGATTAGAATTTCAATGCTTTCTTTACAATCAGTAATTGATATTTGTGATATGCATTTCCATTATTTTCATCTAAACAACTACTTCCTACATTAGTTAAATCTATGTTCTATATTCCTTGGTGGGCTTCTAAGTTTACCAACCCATATTGATATTAAAACAAATGCTTTAATTCAACTCCATAAATTACACTGACACCTAAGTTGAACCCCCTCTAAATCGGGTATCTGTCATGCTTGGGTATTCTTTTCCATGGGATGATTGAAGGATTTTAATCTCTCTAAAAATTCAACAACTATGTTTCAAAGGTGTAGCATGTCCATGGTGGCTTATGGAATGCCTACCGCTAATGGTCCTAACCTGAACTATAAATTTTTTGGTGGCCCCTATGGGGAAACTTAGTTGGTTCAAGTTATGGTTGTTTTCAAGGAGTCTTAATTCACTTATGGAGTGATTTTGTAAGAAAAAATAAACTAAGTACACAAAGGTTCAAAAACTGGATGCCTTCTAGTACAAATATTATAGAAGCTTAGTGTGTGATGCAAGTGAACATACAAAGTGTGGTAAGATGCAAATATGTGATGATCATTTACAATATCCTTCTAATGACACTAAGTGTCGATTGTTCCTTGTATTGGAAAAGAAATATGTTATGAATCATGGTCCACTTACTCTTTTCCTATTAAACTATGTGAATTTCAACAAGGGTGATGGAAATTCAAATACTTTAAGAAAGTTTTTATGTGCAAACCTAGGTTCGTCTAAGAGATGCAAGGGAAGTAGAGATTACTTACTTTCTATAATAACAGTTACTCCTAATCCCATAAAATGAAAAAAATGATTACTTTGGTTAGTAGTAAGATCTGTGGATGATGGGCCACTTACTTCTTTACTAGTTAATCTATGTTATTTGTAGAAAAATTTAGCAAAATAGTTTGAAAAAATATGTGGAATTTGTCCACTTAATTTTTCCCTAATTAAGTTATGTGTGTATTGCAAATACAAATGAAAAAAATACTCTAATTTTTCCACTAATTGGGGTTAATAAAGAAACCAAACATACTAAATAGAAAATAAAAAATGCACAGGTGAAGGCAATTAAGTAAATGTTGCCAATCACTTGAGAAAAGAGAAAATACAAGGCTCTTTTTGACTTTATGTTTACTACACAAGTTTAGCCACACATAGACGCATGCACATGTCTATTAGAGAAAAAGTTGCGCAGGCAAGCAAAGATAATGAAAACTCAATTTCATGGGCTTAGAACAGGTCCGAGAGGTGCTCCAAAAATTCCAAAGAGGTGTTGAGAACCTTGTAGAGTGGTTGTGCAGAGACAAGGTCCTGCAAACACAACTTTTAGACTAAAGAAAAGACAACAATATGGTTGCCAGTCATGTTGTAGTGTTTTTGTGGCAATGGTGTACCAAAAGACACCTCCTTAATAGTTGATTATTCCCTACAAAGGATCACAAACAGAGTTGGTGTTGTTATTGGAAAAAATTAGATAAAAAAATATTGTAAATAGTAGAAACATTGCATACATAAAAATAAACTAAAACAGAGAGGTAAATACAAAACAAATGCTCAATGGAGCAAACAAGTCAATAAAATAATGGAAAAATCTCCCTTTATTGATTGTTGGTAATAGAGGTTGAATACAATAGATGAATCTTAAACACTTGAAGATAATTCTTTCAGCTATGGTGCTAAAAAATCCTTAGCAAGAGGGGTTATTTTCCTCAATCTCTTTGCAAGTTTTTCCTCTCTCTCAAAGAAGTATGAAGACTCTCCAATGGTGATTCCTCTTCTCTCACTAAGATGATGGATTGCTTAGAAGCAATATGGCCAACATGTTAGTGCTCTTTGTTTCTTTGGCTTCAAAAATGGAATGGTGGTTTGCTCTAATAGCAATTTGGCCAGCATAATAATGTCTCATATTTTAGTTCTCCCATGGCCTATTTGTATAAAATATTTTGAATTCTTCTTCCCTCTCTTGGTTCATGCATGATAATGACACATGAGTAGGACAAGATAATTCCATTGAATTGTATCCTCTGGAGATCTGTTGGAGATGGAATGGAGGGTTTATTGTTTGTGACCCACGGTAAAGGTATGGCGGGATCTGGTAGGGCACGGTGGGCAAGCCCATCAAGGTGGATGATTGGAGCCCCACCACATTCTGGATCCCCAGCAGTGTCAGGTACACACACACGCCCTCGTCCTCGTTTAAGGCCCTTCAGATCATCATCCACTCCCTGCAGCGACAGTCCTAGAAGGTGTAGCACTACGCTACCCAGGAAAAGCCCATAGCGATCAATAGGGAGAGGTTGGACACCACTATTGCGAACTAAGCTTTCTGCACCTTTTAGTCCAGGAACGGGAGTTCTAAGGGCAGGGGTTGCTAAAATACTCTCTCGCGCTAATGTAACTGCTCCACTTGGAGGCCTAAGAAGATATGGCATCCCTAGACAAGGTTTTTACTCCTTAGGTCATAGAACCAAAGGCTGCCACGTAGAAGATGTCATGTAAACACTGATTCGAAATAGCCATCACTTCGAGGTTTCCAGTTCTATTCCTTGGCAAGGATTGAACTTCCTTGAGCTGGATCGGAATCTTATCCACGAATTGAGACACATCCTATCAGATCTGTTCAACCAGAAGACAGAGTTGCCCTTGATATGGTGAGATCCAGAAGTATCTCCTCGAACCAACAATACCCAATACCTTTTTGTTGACACTAAGCTCTCTATGAGGACGAATTTGGCATTCTTCCAGGTTCTACCAGATTTGGCAGGGTTGGATTTGAATATTATCTTAGCAATATGGGAACATGCCCCAGATATGGTAAGCATTGAACTCAGGAACCAAAAGGGCCTCTTTGGCATGCAGATCGGAGGTGCTCCTATCGACTGGATCATGATGAAGCTCTGCACGGAAGCATTGAAACGCTTAGATCTGACATATCCGGGAACAAGGGCAACAGATCAAGCCCCTTCTCAGATAGATCCACACTCAAAAGTGGAGTATCTGTTGGGCATTGGATAATGCAGCACTCCCCGTGTGTTCCGTGACATGGACTAACCGCCTCTCGAGGATCCGTTAACTCTGGCGATGCGTCTGTTTACTAACACCTGCGGGTTTTGGTGTAATGGCAATCGTGATCCCAACAAGTGGTATCAGAGCCAAAGGTCTCGAGTTCGAATCACACCCGGCTCGCGCTGGGGGGGATATTGTTGGGCATTGGATAATGCAGCACTCCCCGTGTGTTCCGTGACATGGACTAACCGCCTCTCGAGGATCCGTTAACTATGGCGATGCGTCCGTTTACTAACACCTGCGGGTTTTGGTGTAATGGCAATCGTGATCCCAACAGTATCTAATACAAATCTTCATTAAAACACTAGAAGGAAAGACTATTTGCTGGAGGATCTGGAAAGGGAGGAAGATTCAAGAGCTAAGAAACAAAATCCAGAACCACCTCGGTATACCACCATGCCAACAAAGTCTGATATGCTCAGGCCACAGTTTACATGACAACCTCACACTCTAGGAGTATGACATCACCGCAGACTTTCCCATCATAATTAACCTGCATTTGAGGGGTGGAAGTGCTGGAACTAGCTCAAAAAGCACAAGATCCTTCAATGAAGCAGTCAAAGGTAAGGAAAAAGCACAAACCAAAACTTCAACACCATTCGAACTTCCAGGGCCCTACACTATAGAACAAAAATCTGAGAATCCTGCTCTTGCCATCGTAATGCCTGAGGTAAAAGACCTATACACAGATATCTATTCCAAATCAGTTATATGTAGATTTAATGGGTTTTGACCTAAATCTGATGTTTTGCACCAATGGATTTATGATTCCTGGTCCCCAGACTATGAAATATACTTATGCCCCAAAGGCTTTTTTATAGTCAGATTCAGAACAATATAGGAAAGGGAACATATCCTCAACAAGGGGCCATGGTTCTGTGGCAATGCAGGGCTATTTATGACGAGTATATTGGAGTAAAGCAAAGGTTGACAAAAATGGATTGACCATCTATGGGAGTAGGTCTGTCAGGCACTAGGGGTCGAAGACAAAGACAAAATAATGGGTCCTAGGTGGATGAGGAGCCACCTCTTCGCAGTCGTCGAGGCGGAGTGGATGAAAACCGGATGCCTAACATATCAGTGTTGCGACTCAAGCATATACCACAAGAATTCCTGATTAGGTAAGGCATATGATTGCGGGTTGGGAGGTCAACCTTAATCAGCAGGTTGATTAGGAGATACAGATGGAGGAATGGTGTTTGTTGGTTCCCGACCTAGGTCACACTCATGGCAGGTTCATTCAGTATAAGCAAACAATCAATCTTTATTGAATGATGAAAAGCATAGTAGCTAGAGTTATTATGAATGCTATTAGTTCCATTAAATCTGATCCCAGGTTTCAGGAAATTCAGAAAGAATTCCAACTTGTTTGATTTCAAATTCAACAATAGAATGTCTATCTTGGTCATATTGAGAAGCACATTTTGTGCCTTCCTCAATCAAAATTACCAGGTTGTAGTGCTAAGAAACCAACCCCGGTGGAGTCTTCTGATGACTAGTATCCATTAGTTTCCTTTTTGTTAAATTTTGATGACGTATATTTTGATTAGTAGTACTTATGTTAGCATGTTAAGGGTGAATTGGTTTATAGACATGCAGGGACCCTATAAGGCTGAGTATGATAGACTTAAGAACCTCAAATTTTGGATGGATTATAATGCGTTCCGATGGCCAACAAAACTGGTTTACCAATGTGCAGGTTGAGGCGATGGAATGTCTTTCATGGATGTAATTTTATTTTGAAAATTAAAGAATGAAAGGTCCTACTAAGCTTACAAATTTTTTTTTTAACTTCATGATGTATTCAGCTGGAAAATCTTCACTTGTGCATTCTGTTGGATGTGTTTTAATGTCTTTTGGATTGTGCAAACCTGTGTATGATTTTTTGGTGTTAGCTCACACATTTTATTTGCCCACAAATATTGTAGGTAAAACCCTATAGCCCTTGTGAAATTCCTTTAGGACTCTGTCGTTGCTCCTCATATATGTAATTTATTTTCTTGGAATTGACATGCACAGAGGCATCACAATTTTTCAATAGGCTTTTGAATGAAAGGTTATGACACCTCTTACAAAATTTACAAGTGACGGTTTGAGTTTTGACCCTCTAGGGCACATGGTAAACTACCCCCATTTTGAAGTTCACCTCTTAATAACCCCATTATTTTGATAAGGCTTCATTGAAGAATGTTACTAAGCCCTCTGTCGTTTGCATGCAGGTAAAGCATGACATCCAACTTAAAGGAAACTGGTCATGTGAACCACCCGATTCTATGTCCTTCTAGGCATCCCCAGGTGTTGGAGTTCTATTTAAGATTTCTTTATGCAAAATATAGTTATAATTAAAATTGTAAATTTCTCTTTTTTCCTTGACTCCTAGCGTGGGAGGAACAATGATCTGATAAATTCATAGTGGAGACTCTTTCTGTAAGATGTTCTTGAGCCATTGTTAGGGTGTTTATTTATTTTACTTGTATGTTAATAGTCAGGCCTCGAGGTATACCTTGGTCATTGAAAGAATTCATTGTTTATGTTGTATCGCTCTATTTTTGTTGGAAAATTTTGAATTAAAGATTCCCTTGTATGTATATGTAACTTGTAAAAGTCGTGCACCAATTCTTGATTTAATTTTCCCAAGTTAATTCCTCTTGGTGAGGGTTTGAAATTCCCCTTTGTATGCACTTACAATTTTTAGTACATTATATATGTGTGTGTGTGTGTGTGTGTGTGTGTGTGTGTGTGTGTGTGTCTGTTTTTCTAGATTGATGAGGTCACAACAAGGTTGTTGAGGGGGATCAAACCCAGATGCTGGTTCCTTTTGTTGACCATGGTCTAAACCTTTTTGGTACCCATATACCCAAAACCTTGCTTACCCTACCCATCAATCCTATCTAGTTATTAATAAAGACCTATGAGGCATAAACCCCAACATTATTTTCTACGGAGACTAGAAGTCATGCATCAATTCTTGATTTAATTTTCCCGAGTTAATTCATCTCAGTGAGGGTTTGTAATTCCCCTTTGTTTGCACTTATCATTTGCAGTACATTTTATTGGTTATATCTATATATATATTTCTAGATTGATGAAGTCACAAGAAGGTTGTTGAGGGGGATCAGACTCAACTGCTAGTTCCCTTTGGTGAGCAGGGTCTAAACCCTTTCGGTACCCATGTACCCGAAACCTTACTTACCCTACCCATCAATTCTTTACACTTATTAATAAAGAACTCTGAGGGATAAACCCCGATATTATTTTCTACAGAGACACACTTGGAATGGTTTTAGTCTGGTTTTCTTTGCAAACTTTACTAGGTTTATAGGATTTCTTTAAGGAACTTACTACCCAATTACCGTGTAACCCTCCTGTTTGTGATTGTTCCTCTAAAGGTGACAGTTTACCCTTCACCACATTCATCAACTCCTTTATCCTATGGATACCCTAGCTCAGGGCTCTTCCATACCCATTCCACGTGGAACGCAAGTTGGAGTGAACACTCAACTGATAAGTTTGGCTTATCCTCTTCCTTCCCTATTTCCCTATTAAGGCAAACTATCCATACATACTCTAGGGTTCTTCATATGTATACCAATATACATAAACAAATAACTCTAGTATCATACTGCCTTAGGAGTGCACATGGTGCAGAGTACCCTTAAATAATCTCATTAAATTGCCTAGCCTAGCCATTTATAGTAAATAAAAACAGTAAGCCATTACGGAAGGTAAATACAGTCAGATAATCACAATAAGCCAATTCATCCCTTCAACGATTACAATAAATAAACACAAGGATTTTCATTCATACAATTTGTTGCAAAACAACTTGAACAACTTGAATCCCTTTCCTTCCAACAAAGTTAACTCTAGAACAACACATACATCTTCAAGCATAAAATACTTATCTGAAGAGCAACTTAACCAAGAATTCAACGAGGCTGAGACTGTCCACCCAACCTTGAGAAAGGAAATTACATCCACTTCTCCTCGCGATCTTCCACTCCATTGCACTCCATACAGTAAACAACATTAACCAATTTAGAGTCAAGTAATAGGCATCAAGACACCATAATCCAACCTATTACTTGTTGATCTTTGTCTATACCAGAGTTCTTCGCTGGCTCTAATCTAGCTCAGGATTCCCTCCTTGGCAGCGTCTTGCCCAAATTCACAATCTTCTCTCCTTTCTTTCAGTCAAGATCCAAAAAAGAAGAACCCCTTATTCCCATTGAGATCCTCCTTTATCACCATGGAAGAGAGGGGTAACTATTTCTAACTATTTTTGGAGGTTGGAATTTGTTTAGCGCTCTGCCCTCTTGAATTCTAAGGTTCTCATAACAAAATTATATATATATATAGAGAGAGAGAGAAATTCCACTAGGCTTCCCATGACCTCCAATTACTATAGTCTTGAGTAATGCAAGTAACTTAAATTACAGGAACTCAAATATCATCGTGGGGTGTTACACTATAGTATGTGTGTGATGTAATGTAAAAAATAAAATGAAAATGGGAAAATAAAAATAATCCTATAAAATTAAATAATAAAAATGAGCCATGTTTTTAAGAATCCATGGTATTGACCCATGGTATTCATGTGGAATATAACCTATTTGAGAGGGAAATTAAAGTAGCCTAGATCCATCTTGGTTTGATGTTATATTTAGATACATCATTAGTTGTAGAAAATGATGGTGTTGAATACATGTAGCCTATAAAGGTAAAAAAAAATTATTGATATGTTCACGGCATTCTTGTGGATTTTATCTAATATTTTTGCCTACCTCCATTGCTCAAAATATAATATTATAATATTACATTTACCCAATATTTTCCCTCAACTAGTCCACATCTTATTGTAATTTTTCTTTTTATTTGAAGTTTGAAAGTAAACAAACTCAACTATAAAATAGGGGTTAGGAAAAATATGGAGTAAAATGTAATATTTAGGTTGATGTGTGAGGGGAAATATTATGTAAAATGTAATAGTATTACATTTTAATTACTATTTGCTCCCACCTATGGCCACTTTTTATTGGATGGGGGTGGTAATAAATATTGTAATATTATATGTAATATTCAAGGTGGGGTGTGACCGGAAATATTAGGTAAAATGTAATAATATTCCATTTTAATTACTATTCCCCCCACCTCTTCCCACTTTTTATTGGGTAAGGGTGACAATAAATATTATAATATTATATTTTATCAAAGATTTCCCCTCACCCAATTCACTTTTTATTAAAAAAAATTGGTAAGTAAACATTTGATCCCATTATGGTAGAGACCGTTGTAATCTTTAACATTTTCACTCTGTAAAAATAAAATAAAAAACATAAAATTAATATTTATATTTATATCTATACTTATATTTAATTATAATTAATAACTAAACCAGCCCAACTCCATCAATTCGGGATCTACTTATATCTTAAAAACGATTACATTGACTTCCTTTTGACAAGATCAACCTTCATATAAGCTTTATATAAATTTAAAAGGGATACCACTTTGTGGGCAGATTTACCAAGTGACAGGATGGATCTTTTGACTTAAAGATCAACCTTCATATAAGCTTTATATAAATTTAAAAGGGATCCCACTTTGTGGGTAGATTTGTCAAGTGACAGGATGGATCAAGATACGCCACATATTAACAAAGATTCGGATGGTACGCAGGACTTCTCTTTTGTCTTCGATAATGGTTGTTCTTCAGACTGCGCACTGCGCATAGAGTTAATGTCAAATTCAGAAGGAAATGGAGGCGCATGGGATGCATCAACAAAATCTTTTGGACATGATACTGTAAAAGAAAAAAGAGGAGTGGATGGATGGAACGATAAAATCATGCATGGTATTGCTCTATTATTGGTATTACTTTAGTTTTTATGTAAATTAGATTTTTCCTTGCAACAACTAGTGTAGTTTGATCGTAACGTGGGTGAGGTATTAAGTTTCTCGGAGGATGAAGGTTCAAGGTTAGGTATTAAAATGCTCAGAGTTAGGTTTAAAGGTTTGTTAAGGAAGTAGAATTATCAGGTAAACCACAGATAATTCTCAATGTCTGAAAAAAAAAGTGTGAAAGGTCTATTTCTTTTTCAAATCTAACTTAAAAAATTGGGATGTTTCTTGTGTGACAATTTAATTTTTTAATGTAATTATAATTTTACAGTAACCAGAGATGTCTATAAAAAAAAGTATGTATTACGTTGCAAGAATTTAGGTTCAAATTTAGAGTAGTGTACAGATTTTAGTAATCAAATTTCTGTATAATGGTGGGTTCTATCTCTATAAAGAATTTCATACATATACCAATTTAATATGTATTATTATGTGCATGTGTTCTATCACCTTGCCTTCAGATCATGAAGGTGCAAGTAGACCAGTTTGTTGTCTCGTGGGCATGGGATGCTCTAATGTTGCACTCAAAGTAAAAAATGTGCAAATCAACTCAGCAATACAGGCAGAAGTGTGCCCTTTCTTTTTCAATGTACGAAAATCTTCTCTTAGAAACGCTTGTCTTGTTCTTAGTTTTTGTTGATTACCTTTCTCTTGAAAATCTTCTTTTTCAATGTACTTTTTCTTAGTTTTTGCTGATTAGCTTCTGTCCCAGTTTAAGCTTTTCACAGATGACAAGCTGGAACTAGAGAATCGACATCTCACTTTTCATATACGTTGTTCAGGTATGTTCAATCGTACTTGCCAAAACTATTATACAATTTGGAATACGGTTTTACATTGGTTCTTCGGATTAGGTTTCAATTTAGTCTCTGAAGAATTGTTGTGGTGCTGTATTTAAAATTGCAGAGGAAGAGGCTTTCATGAATGTATTGAGGTTTATGCATCAGGGAACACTTCAACTGCCTTGTACTGCTGAGGTGTTGGATGTGCTGATTCTTGCGCTCAAGATGGATGTCACAAGATGTGTTGATTATTGCCTCAGGGCGTTGCAGTCATCAATGACAACAGACTCTGCATTGCATTATTTACAGCTCCCCCCGACTATGCTTACAAATCACAGAGTGCAGTCATTAAAAGAGTCTGCAGAGAAGTTTCTTGTCGAACATTTAGGTTATATTGAAAAGTAAGTTTTCTTATTACAATGCTTTTTAATTTTTTTTAAAATTTTTTAAAGAAGTATCATCAGGATTAAGTTAGATGAAAAGTAAGTTGCCTTTGACTTTCTAATTTTTCTTGACTTCTAGATTTTGCATTTTTTATTTTATATGATTTTTAAAAACCGGGACTTTTTTAAGAAGAATTAACTATTTTATTTTTCTTATTTACATAACACAATTGCTTAATAGAATTAGGGAGAAGCAATAAATTTTTTGATATAGTTTATTGATAGAATTTTTGATATAGTTTATTAATATTGTTTTATAGGATAGATGATTTAATTAGTTATTTAAGTTTTTCAGAAAATATCAATTTAACTTTGGTTAAAAAGAAAGTATCTTTTGTTACTAGATTTTTTTTTCAAAAAACTTCTATGCACAACAAAGTTGAAGGTTAGGGTTAATGATTTATGATTGAATTCAGATATATAGTTCTTTGAAGTGTCAACTTATTATTTGTTTGTATATGGAGATATGTGAAGTCACATATAATCTAGGATACTACTACCCAACCCATGTATACCATGTATACAAGTCATTTGGTTAGAATTTGACCACTTTATTGTAAGTAAGGAGCTTGATTTGTTCAATACCAAATAAATTTTAGAAAAAATCTTTAGGGTTTTGTTTATATTTGTTAGTGAAAACAAGGTGCTTATCTAGTAAGAGAATTAAGTTAGAATCATTAGTAGAAGAATAGCTTAGTTAAATACATTTGGAGCATTAAAGTATCTTAGTAAGATGATACTACTTTTATTTCTTAGGATGTAAATATCTTTTTTCTAAATTTTTGTAGAAAAAAAATCTTATAGAGTAATTTCTTTATACTTTATAGAATTTATAAATTCAAAGTAACAAATGGTTATATACATGTTATTAGCATTAATATCTCCATTTAAATGTATTGATTAAAAACATCATTAAAATAAATAATAATAATATATAACATGAATTTGTAAATTTTTACAATTAATGATATAATATATAGCATGAAATTGGGTGAAAAATGGTTAGAATGTTATATTTGTGTTATTAGCTGAGTACAAACAAAAGATGAACATTTCTCTGCAAATAATAGTGAATTTATTATATAATTTTTAAAAAATAAATATTATAAAAGAAGATTAATTCTAAATTTGGCTAAAATTATCTTTATCCAAATTTTACAGAATTCTGAAAATTCCGAAGAAAATATATATGTATGTGGAGAACAAAATTTGCATGCCTGATGTGACTCTCTCGTGGAAGATTTCTCATTCATCCCTGTTTATTTGCCCTTACTTCCAAAATGTACTTCAAACTAATCAATCTGTTATGTCCTGATCATGATTTTCAGGCATTCTGAAGAGCTTCTGGATCTTCCTTTGGCCGGCATCGAGGTTGTGCTGTCAAGTGATGAATTGAGAGTTGAATCGGAAGATGCACTGTATGATTTTGTCATAAGTTGGGCCAGAAAACATTATCCAAGTCTTGAACAAAGGAGAGAAATCCTGGGCAGTAACCTTTGCAAACTGATACGTTTTCCAAACATGACCACTCACAAACTGAAAGATGTTCTTTCTTGCGATGACTTGGATAATGTGTGTGCATCAAAGGTAGTGTCAGAAGCACTTCTTTTGAAGGAAGATGCACCCCACAAAATATTGAATGAAAGGGTGTACCAGCATTTCCCTGTTACAGTGGTGGAGTTTGATGACCCTATCAAGGAAAGTATGGTGTTTTGGTACATAACCAAAGATTCCTGTTCTCGGTTCTTTCCTGATGATGAGCGGCTGTATTCTCTACCTTTCTTGTTCTGTGGCGCAAAATTTCGACTGTCAGTGCTCAGAGAGTCCGATCAACTCCTGACAGTAATGGGTGAGGTTATGGAGTTCGAGGAAGAAGACATTGAAGACTTTGATAGATTTCAAGTAGAATATGGTGTAAGAGAGCAGCCGTCATGTGAATTTCAAGTTCTAGGCAGATACACATGTCCAGCGGATGCAATTAGAGAAGGATTTTCCGAAGACATAACTCTTTCATCTGAGGGCGACGATAGCGGATACTTGATAAATAACAGGATCTACTTCCGTTTCTCGTTTAGGGTTGAATAGCTGATAATTAATAGAACTATCCACCGCCTTTTCTTGTTTAGGGTATGTTAGTCTTGAATGGCGGAAAACTGATGGAAGTATCTACGGTCGTTTCTAAATTAGGGTCTGTCTTTTTTCAGAGGAAAAAATTGCTTCTGAATCTATAACAGTACATTTTACTTAGTTTTTCAATCTGTCTGTAATCTTGTTTGCGGTCTGTTTATAGTGGCATTTTCAATGTAATCTTGTTTAGGGTATGTTTATAGTGACATTTCCAATCTGTCTGTAATCCTGTTTAGGGTCTGTTTATCGGCCATTTTTAGTGTATTTGTACAATTTTTTTTATGTGCTAAAATTTATCATATTAGTGTTTCTGAATTTGTATTTTTTTTTACAGAGGGTATATATGTTTTTTTTATAGAGGGTATATATTTTTATAAAATGATAATTGTGTTTAGAATAACTAGTATAATATTTGTAATGTTTTCTCATGTTATGGTTATGTTATATTATTTGAACATTTTAATTTAGTCAAATTACATAAAAATAAATTTTAATTTTAATTTAAAATAATATAATAAAATTAATAATTGTAATATTTTGTTGTTATTATTATTTGAACATTTTAACTAGTCAAATTACATCAAATAAAATTTAATTTAATCTTAAAATATATATAAAATTAATAATTGTAATGTTTTTTTATGTTGTTGTGTTATATTATTTGAACATTTAACTTAGTCAAATTACATAAAAACGAAATTTAATTTATTTTAAATATATATAATAATATTTATAATTAAAATAGTCTAGTTCTATCTTAATTTTTGATCTACTAAGTATTGAAAGAGATCAAATCCTTGAGGTCTAGATATTTTTAAAGTGAAAAAAAAATATTGATCCCCTCACCACTTGGTAGTTTTAGAATTAAATTAAATCTAAGTTGGTATATAATTTTAAATTTCTTATTATTTTGGATGATCCTAGTTCAGATAATAAGTTAGTATATAATTTTGAATTTCTTATAGTTTTAATTTAATTTTTAAACCATGAATAAATAAATATATAACTATTTATTAAGTGATTAACTTTAATATAATAAATAAATATTTAAAAAAATATCCTTATAAATAAAATTAAAATTTCAAAACTTAAAAGAAATTTATAATTCATATATATAGATTATTGGTAATTTGGCATCAAGCCCCAATGAGTTATTATAATTCTTTATTCTTTTTATATGATGATGGTGATTAATGTCCACTAAGACCAATGTAGTCTACCGGACCTTAAGAAAGTAAGTAATTAACATCAACTCTTTAAAGCATTATTTCTATGATAAAAAATAATGAAAATTAGCGCCCCAAGATCACTATAGTTAGATTGGCTGAACAAGTCAAGAAAGTTGGAAGTGTGGCAAATGTTTTGGAAATGAGAACGAATGTGAGTAAGAGTTGCGCAATCTAAGAGAGTGTTTTTCATCTTCCACCCTCTTAATATCATAGAGGTGACAGATTCTTTCATCCCAGGGAGTTTTGGGAATAGACACTGCCCGATTTCACTTTGAAGCTCATGAGATTGTTTCTTATCCTTGACAAAGAGGTAATTTTGGTTAGCAAGGGTGAGGTTGATCACCTTCCTATAATACCTTAGCTTCTTTCCTTCCAGGTCCTTATTGTCCCACAATTTATCCTTAATTTTAGAGGTGATAGTATTTTTGATACTGTTGTTATTCCCCAGGATGATCTCCTCTCTTATCCCCTAGTGGTCGAGCCAAGATTGGGCATCCTTATGCCACCTATGCTTGAGGCAGAGGTGGGGGTTTTGGGTAGAGTGAGAAGCAATTTTGGGAAGCCTCTTGGTTTCCATGTTATAAATTTTCTTCTTATACATCAAATATCTCAACATAGCCATGCTTTCAATGGGGGAAAAGCCAACTTCAATCAAAAGGATAGAATACTGAATATTTCCTTTAATCTTGAGGTTGTAGGTTATAAATTGCTCTTGAATCATCTCGACTTTTGCCACGAATCTCTGGATATACCGCAACCCCAAACCTCACTTTCATATATAATAACACAGATGACAAGGGTCTCAAAGAGGAACCTTCTTTTTTACTCCAAATCCAAATATGAGCTAACTTACAATTATTTTCAAGCTCGTAATAAGATTTCAAGCCTCCAATAATACTTTTCTCAATGTTATAATTCCAATTGAGTTGATGATGGATGTCAACACCTAAATATTTATATGAAGAAACTTGCTTCAAGTAATTGTTATCATAGAGAAAATTACCATGATTGATCTTTTTGGATTTATTATCGTGACTTTAGTCTTGTCAGTATTAATTGGCATACCCATCTTGGAGCAGTAATCATGAAGAGTCTTAAGCTTCTTGTGAATTTCATTGTGCCTTTTGGCTAGAAGAATGATATCATTTGCATAAAGCAGAAGAGTAATGATCATAAAAGCAACCTGGGGGTCGTTACAACCTACAGTTTCCAAACTCTCCACTAGGTCATTGATGTAAATGTCAAAAAGGCGAGGGAACTAGGGACACCCTTGCTTAAGCTTGATATTGCATTTACTTTCTTTAAACCATGCTTCATTGGTCTTAAGCTTGGAAACAATATTCTCATAAAGATGAATCAAAACAATCCTTAACTCAAGAGGAACCATTTTCTCTTTGAGTCTTTTCCATAGCTTATCCCAAGGAATAATGTCAAAAGATTTTCTAAAGTCAAAAAAACAATAGAAGTGTCAGTTTTACTATTGTGGCACTCCTCAGAAATGATCCCAAGAGTGAAAAAATGGTTGATAGTTGTGTGATGCCTCATAAAACTAGCTTTCCCTTTAGCTCTTTTACCATGGATTTCAAGCGAGAGGCTAATCTTATTTTCGAAAATGAGCCCATATAGTTGGATAAAACGGGGTTGATCATAATGTTCCTATAGTTAGGGGGAACGTTTTTGTCCCCACTTTTAAAGATAGGCACAATAAGGCTTTGGGTCCAAAGCTTAGGGAAGCCATGCTTTACTGCCAAATAAGAAGCTTCTAGGCTGGCCAATACCTGAGCTCCAATCTACCAATCTTGTAGCTTCTTTCTTCCATCAAAGAGCTACACATTACCCTCAATCCTTCACCTAACCTTTAGTTTTCAAGATCTTGTTATGACTGCTTGTCAAGGGATACTTTGGGCCATCACCACACTACCATCCACTGATTCAATGATGCCCAATAAAACCACTGTAGGATCTACTCCTTATTGAGGTCTCCAACCACCTAAGTCAACCTCAACACATGGCTCCCGCACACTGCCACCTTGTCCACACCTGGACACCACCTAGCTAGCACCAAACTCAACACGAACACATCATTAACATACATACCTCATGACATCAAAGGTTGGTGCATTCACTGTAAATTTGATACACCTGGTTAACGTTGTTAGAAAGCTTCTACAACTCCTTTCATTCACTTTTAGGCCTCCTTCGAGGCTGCAACTTCCCTCCAAATAAATCATTGTTGGACATTGGAGTGTATGAAGGTGGTTGGCTATGCAAGTGTTTGCATTAATGTCAAACAAGGCTCAACCTAATGATAGGGTTTCATGCCTTAGTGGTTGTGATGATCTGCTATGTAGAGACTTTGGATCCATCTTTTGAGGTAGAAGATGGGCTCAGTGGCTAATCATACTCTTTTCATTGGATAGTGCTCTGGAAGAGCTCTCCAATGGTATTAATATGTCTAGAGATGGTCATGTTGTTCGGAATATATGGCATGTTGGAGTTTAGGGTGATTCAAGCCTTATGCAATGAGGAATATCGGAGATCAGAGGTCCCAACAATTAGTGATCAATGGATTCAAGGAAAAGTGCATGGCAGAAGTGAACTATTGATTAGCAATTTGCGATATCGTATATCTGAGATCCCAGCATATCAGAGATCAAAGGATTGAGAATTAGGGGTGTAGTGCAACAATAATTTGTGATATGCGATTTGTGATATCACATATCGAAGCTTCCCGACGGTCAGCACATAGTGGTGCATCAGTGGTTGGTGTTTGGCATTTCAAAAGTGATGTTGGGATTGAGGCCTCTAGTGTTAAATAGTTGGGAGAGCCAAAAATGTTCTTACAAAGAAAATCATTGTGAAAACAAGAAGGGTGAGGCCCTTTCTTTATCCTCTAGGAGGACATGTAGAAGTGTCTGAGAAGTTTTGATGATGACACATGGAAACATTTGATTGCTTCTTATAATGTCAGGTAGGTTTTGAAATCCGTATGACATCATGATACAGAGGGACACATGGCAGGTTGTTTTAGGGTTTTGGACAGCCTAATGGGTCATATTCGGATGAAACATGTCACTGGTTGAAAGATGCCACATGGCATGTGATGACATCACTTCGGAAATTGGCGATTGACAATCCTTGGTGGTTGGCATAGCTACATCATAAATAGTTCTTTGATAAATGGCCTCCTGGGGTATAAAGCATCAGTTTTATGAAACAAATGTGTAAGGGACCAACAAAGGAAATATAGCCCCTATTGAGGGTTTAGAGGACTTAACACCTTAAGGATGAGTGCTCTCATAGCCCTTGGTTCTATGGAGGAAAACACAAAGAGAGGCTCATACATAAGGGGATGAGGACTGTCAGAGTTCATTGTTTTTATATGTCTTTTATGCGTAAAAGAACTGATATGGAAAAGGATTTAATAGTGTTATATAGTGAAACTTCGCTGATATAATAACAATACAAAGGTGTATTAACTATGTATGAATTGGCAGTTGTGGCTTTGAATGTAGTTTAGTGTGGTTGATTGCTGAAGAAATCTCATGAATGCATTGTAAATATAAATGAAGAACAAAGGTGTCATGAGAATGTCCAGCTAAGTCTCTGCGAGCCATAAATGATCATGGAGAGCCTCTGTGAAATATATAAGTAGATCTGATATTTAAGACAAAAGCATGGAGTGCCTGTAGCATGACAGAGAAGTGATCATTGCCCATTCCTCTAATCTTGAATGTAGCAACAACACAGGGGAAGTGCATTTCAACAAAAGCATGGAGTGCCTATCACATGACATGGATGTGATCATCGCCCATTCCTTTGATCTTGAATGCAACAACGACACATGGGAAGTGTGTTTCAGAAAAAGCATGGGGATCCATGCCATTAATACACATTTGGGCAGATTTGATGATGAAAGTGAGTAAATCGAGCTAAGTGTAGCACAGATACAAACCTGTGAACCTCCATTGAGAAACGTGGGAGAGTGAGTAGATGTGAGAGGAAGCAAGAGCAGAGTTGTGGCCTAAGAAATAGGTGTAGAGTGCTGCAAGGGTAGTGTTGTGTTGAAAATAGTGGAGAGCCCTAAGAAGAGATAACAGAACACAGAGAAAGCAACAAGAGGAGGACTACCATAAGCATTTAGAAATCAGTGTATAAATTTCATCTCCAAACAGCCATCAGATGGTATTTTACTTGTAACATTATATACCCCTATTTTTAGTTTGAAAATTGTATGAAAAAGTAGAACAGTGGTAGTGACAAGTTGGTGCCTAAACACTTAAGGGGTTGGTGCCTCTTGGCAAGTTGGTGCTTGCTGAAACTAAAAGGGTTGGTGCCTCTTGGAAAGTTAGTTCTTTATTAAACTAAGGGAGTTGGTGCTTACAAACAAACATATATAATTAAGTTCATGCTTAAATTACATCATAAAAAAAAAAAAAAATTGGTGGTTTTTTCCCTGTTGAGATTGCAACAAGATGATGGAGCTTAGTGAAAAGAGTCGCCTTCACTAAGTGGGCTCGTAGGCTATTTTTGGCGCAAGTCTATTTTTAGACTATGTCTATTTTTAGACATATGGATCATGCCTATGGATTGCAGGTTGTTGTTTATGGATGATTGATCAAGTTGGAAAAATAGATGGACTTCTATTTTTGATGAAAGTGTGAGTGATCACAGTGTGAGTGATCAAGTCTATTTTTAGACTGGCTGTCAAAAATAGAAAAGTCAAATATTATTATCTCACAATAATATTTGGACTATAAACTTTGTCTTATTCTCTTGGAGCACTTCAGTCCGAGCTACGGATGTGGCACATGCAATTGCATGAAGGAAATACGTGGTTCTTATGGGTTAGTTGAATATTTGCATGCATGACTTCAGTTAGAACTCAAGTGAGTTGAGTTTAGTGGACTGGAGGTGCAGTTGATGGAGTTGTGTTCAGTTTAGCTTTGTTAAACTGGTTGTATTTAGTCTAACTGGCGAATAGACTAGAGATGAGTTGGGTGAATTAGTTATTAATTAATTCACAAGTTATTAACTCATAATACAACTAATGAATACATCAGTTAACTCAGTTGCATGTCAGAGCATGTTCAGTTCAGCAGGGACAGGTGTTAGAGAATCAGATTGCTATCAGTTGTGACTATAGTTGTGCACCAGATCTTGCACAAATCAGGGGATTGAGTATGCCAATGAGTTTGCCCACATTTTAGCTTGTTGTCACGTGATTTAGCCAAGGAAAGACGTGGCTGCCTTGGAATTATCACCGGTTCTTGTGCAGGTATTGAGCAATGGAGGTAGGCAAGCAGCGGAAGAGATTTGAGCCAGTGATTGATTCAGATCCGAGCTGTATTGTGTGTAACAGGTGGAGCTGGTACTGGATTTCTTGTGATAAGCATTGTACTTTGTAATGTTA
>APFE031376078.1:0-25624 GCA_000404065.3 Pinus taeda
TCATCATCATCATCATCATGAAGATAAGCTAGCAATGTTATATATAGAGATAATTTATTAAATAATATATTGGAAACATATAACTTATAAAATAATTTATTGGAAACATGTATGGAGATATTAATTTTTATTTGTTATATGTTTAAAGCTTTGGTTATTAAGTAAATTATTTTATTTAAGAAGTTTTTATTCACTTTTAATTTAAAGTATGGTTGAGATATTTTGTCAACTAATTAGATAATATAAGTTAATCTATCTTGGAAATGGGTATTATTAAAGGCACATAACACATTTAAGTTTCATGTGATCCATTCTATACTTGCTTTCATATAAACTTACTTTGCATTCACATGGATGTGACACTAAGTTTTTTTTTTAATTGTTACTAATATTATCATTATATTAATTTTTTTATTATTTTGTGTTAGAATTATACTTTTTGAAAATAGATATCTATTTATATTTTGGATCAAAACAAAAAGGCCTTGTTGTAAGATGAACATAGATACATTTAGTTATTTAAATACATTGTCCCATATCTAGAAAGAGTCTATATAATGAGACCCACTTAATGGTGGAAAGGAGGAGAAAATAATTATATTTTACTGTTATGTTTGAGGATTTCCAGGAAGAGATCCTTCCATGCCTCACAAATGCGTGACGTATGTGAGTGTAATAAGGAAGGAGGAAGGCCAAGGGATTAGAGAAGAACACCTGGCACAAAGGGTATAATCTTCTTATTGTAATTTTGATTTATATACAAAATTCAATACATTTTCCCTCTCTAATTGTTGTGTTGGATGAGACTGTTATGTTTCTGTTATGATTATGTATTTTTGTATACTAATATTCCCTTCTTGAGGAAGGAAATCATCTTTCTTTATATGATAATAGACATAGGTGATAGGAAACAGGAGCTAGAGAAAAATATCTAAGTGAGAAATGGGATATTTAGCTACTACTCAAATCTATAATCTATGAAAACATGAGAGGATATCAGGCTATAGTATCTTCTTGCCTTTTCCATGATATGAAAGGAATCATATGTGATACATCTTAGGTAATCTGGTGATGTAATATTTCTACAGTCTGGTAGATACTAAGGTAGGGACTACTAGACTACAGTCTCATTACTATTGAGTAAAATATGGGAAAATAGAATTTGTTACCATATTAGGGAGAAATTTCTATTATCATCCTTCTCTTGTGATTATCCCTTTTTTTTTATTTTTCTTGTGTGGTTGCTTATTGATTATGATGTCCTATGGGTTTGTTTCAAACCAGGTCCATAGCCCCTAACTCAAATTTTAATCTTCTCTTCCAAAACATTTGATCATAGTATCTAGTTTCTCCCTGTCCTTTGTAACACCCTCCTCCAACATCTACCCAAGCAACAGACCAACCAACGTAAACATGCGAAGAGAAGCCACTATGATATGACTCGACCTCCTAACTCACATTAAGGAAGTGTGACCAACATAAACACACCATACATACATTCAACATCAGTATTAGGACCGTCAGGAACCAATCCAACCCTTCTAGCAACTATCCCCTGGGTCCCAATGACATTTTGGACCACTCAAATTCTGGAATCTCTCATGTTATGGGCATGCCAGCATCCAGGGACCTCTAGACGCACTCACATGCTTGCAAGCCAGTGTACAAGGACTTTTTTTCATAAAAATATGCTAGCATTCCTGGATTTGAGCCATTTTTTCAAGCCTAGAGCCGAGGTCATTTCCCAAAATTGAATGACATCTTCAGAATGCTAAGATAATATGGAAATGACAATGAAAAAGTAATTACTAGAAAAAGACCTTGACTAGAACCCTACTAGCCATGATAGAAATTTCGTCAAACATATCACAAATATATAATCTATAGGTGTAAATAACATATCTGAGCATAGGGGTCTCATACTTAGCTGAGAATAACTAAGTGACATTGATGCCTCAACACATTGACTATCATTTCATCCATTAGGTCATAGATATATTGTTCATTCATTTACAAGTAAAAAAATGTTGAAAGCCATCCATAGCTACTATCATAAAAAATATATATAACCAACATAATAGCAACAGAAATAGAAATGAAATCTCATGCATACGATTCACATATAAACCATTATAATAATCATAGAAATACAAGGAGAAAATAATCTCATATTGATGATGCAAAATCCAAACCTGAGATGGGACTTCCACATTCCACCTAACGTAGAATGGTTGAGCCAAATCTCTCTCCAACCATTTAGCCTCATTCCATAGTCCAAGCATGAATGTGGGATCTCATAGAACACATCCATCAAAAACCATCTAGGGCTTCCAGAGGCAATCCACCTCAACCCATGAAACAATATTCCACATCACAGTCGAACATCACAAAACCATCATTAGATTGGTCTCTATCGAAGCCTTCCAGGGCTTCTAGAGCATCTGTTCCAACCAAGGCTTGCAGGTCTAGTAACTCAACTCACAACTATCGTCGAGCTTCCAAAGGGTTTTTCCAGCCAAGGCTTCCAAGACTAGTAACTGAACCCACCAAGGGCTTCTACAGAGTTTTCCCAGCCAAGGTTTCGAGGACTAGTAACTCAACCCAAGTTTTTATAGGGCTTCTAAACCGTTTTCCCAACCATGGGTTCTCAAAACTAATAACTCAACCAAAGCTAAGGAAACATGAGAACCAACAAAAAAAAACAAGGAAATAAACCCACAATATCCATGGCTATCTAGGAAATGGAAAGGCTAGGAAATCCATTGTCAATCCAGGCAATCCTCCATTCTAGTGACAGATCATGACCAAAAATCCACATGCATATGCCATGCATGCCAAAGCTAGTGAGGAAAACATACATGCAACTTGATACCTACAAGCAAATCTCATTGTAGATGTTGATTCTAATGTCGTCTTGCGCTTTCCTGCTCTTCCTTTGCCTTCTTGCTCCAAAAATCTAAGTATGCCACATCCTCTAAGAATGCTCCAAGAAAACTCTAAGTATCCAAGAGTATGAGAGAGCTCCAACACTGAACTGAAAAAAGGTTACCAACTAATCCCCATAAGGCTTTTTATGAATGAGGCTTCTAGTTTCTCTATTTTCCATTATTTTCCTTCATTTTCCTCCTCATATGCAACCTGTGACCTTTCACCTCCATTTTATCTTAATTTCCATTATTTTCATAAATAAATGTGCCAAAAAGGCCATTTTCCCTTTCCAAAGCCTTAGCCATTAAAGACCAAATAAACACCCACACTAGGATGCCTTGCCCAACATTCGTCTTGGAATTAGTGTCCCATCAAATGTGGTTATTATTTTTGCCTTTATTAACTTTTATTACATGGAATTTTCACTAAGGTAGCTTCAAAACCATCCTGCTTGGGGGAACACCATCCTTAGTGCTCAACAACACATATAACCACAAAACTATTGTAAGAAAAACATTCTACCGATGGAGTTTTATAACTTAGCTCGATGCAGTATTTACAATGATCAGCCTGTTGAGAAGTAAACCGACATGAAAACATAACAACATAACATCATAATGGCATGACACCCATACCATTGATCGAAGCTTTATAAGATAGCTCATGGTGGTATTTACATCCATATACATATGTACATATACCAAACATCACCAAAACATATACCAAGGCATATACAACAACACCCTACCAAAATTGCTTTGCCTCAACCCGGAAAACAAGGATGGATACATAGCCTACATATGATCCAGCATCTCCCATGTAGCTTCATTGAGCTCAAAGTGCTTCCATTTCACTTTAACCTTCTTGATTTCTCTGTTTCGGATCATGAACACCTTTTTCTTCAATATACACTTAGGCTTCATCTAGAATCCTCCATCTAGTTCCACCTGTAATACATACCAGTCAATCACATGATCAACATATCTAACATACTTATTAAGTAATGACACATGGAAAACATCATGGAATTTCACTGTTAGAGGTAATGCAAGTAGATATGCTACTGGCCTAATCCTCTCAACAATACTGAAGCGTCGACAAAACCATGGTGCCAACTTGGCACATGCTCTAATCCATAAGGAGATCTTCTTCAATTTTATGCACAATTATAGATGTTCCCCAAATTGTAACTCCGTTAACAACTTGTTCTGATCTGCATAGCTCTTCTTCCTATCCTTTGCTACCTATATATTCTTCTTGATCACCTGCATTTCCTGTTCCATGTCTACCAACATGTCTGGTCCAATCAACACCCTAGTAATTGGTTCACTCTAACTGACAGGAGTATTGCAACTCCACCCATACAATGCCTCAAACAAACACATCTTCAAAGATTCCTAATACCCATAGTTGTAAGAGAACTCTAACAGTGGAAGATACTCTTCCTAGTTTCACTGCTAATGCATCACATACATCCTCAACATGTCCTGAAATATCCTATTGAACCTCTCTATCTGATCTATCTGTGGATGCTAATATGTATTGAAGGCCAAATATGTGCCCAAACCTGGAAATAACTCCTTCCAAAACTTGGAAGTGAACTTCGCATCCCTGTCTCACACAATCTTCTTCAGAATACCCTGCAATCTGAACAAATCTCTAATCAATACCTATTCGATGTAGACTTCACTGGAATGAAAAGTGAAAACTTTTTCAACATTTCCACAACAATCATGATGGAATCATGTTCTTTCACTATCCTCGGAAATCCTTTGATGAATTTCATGGAAATTACTTCTCATTTCCAGTCTGGAATCGCAATTGGCTGTAGTATTCCACGCGGATGATTACACTTTCCTTTCACACGTTGACAATCAAAATACCTAGCCACAAAATTTGCTACATCCATCTTCAGGTTCAACCGATAATAAAATCTCTTCACTACTGTTAGTGTCTTTTGATAACTAAGGTGACTGGAATATGGTTTCAGATGAAACTCCCTCAAGATCGCCTTCTTGATCTCACTGCTACCTCACACATATGTCATATTTCTAAATCTAACCAATCCATATGTTGTAAGGCAATAGTTGAAATCATGTGCACCTACACCTATACTTGTACCTATACCACTACTTGTACCTATGCCTATACTTGTACCTATATTGTCACCTGTACCTATACCTGTATTACCACCTGTACCTGTACCTATACCTATACTCTGCTGCAACCTATGCAAAATCTCCATATATCTAACGTCCTGCTACCTTGCTTGCAAATCCTATCCTGTAAGTTCATCCCATAGGAGCTCATAGTTTTCAGGTGATTTACCTATATCTTCCTGCTAAGAGCTTCTGCCACCTTATTCTCTTTACCCTTGATATATCTGATCTTGAAATTGAACTCACTAATTGTAGATAACCACCGAGCCTACCTACCATTCAAATTTGGTTGGTCAAATAGATACTGCAAACCATTGTGATCACTTGTTAGTGTAAACCTTAGGCCTAGAAGATAGTGTATCCACATCTTTAATTCATGTATAGTCACTGGCAACTCAAGATAATGTGTGGGATAGTTTTTCTCATCCTCATTCAGTTTTCATGACGCATAATGTACCACATATGCATCTTGCATAAGGACTCTGCCAAGTCCATTCTTGTAATAATATGTGCATACTACAAACTCTTTGACTCGATCTGCAATCATTAACACTAGTGCATGTTCCAACAACTACTTAAGTTTCTTAAAACTAGCCTCACACTCCTTTGTCCATTCAAACATCTTACCTTTCCTCTGCAATGATGTGATAGGATAAGAAATTTGTGAGAAGTTCCTAATAAACCTCCTATAATAGACTCCCAACCGCATGAAATATCTCATCTCATCTACATTCTTGGGAGTTACCCATTCCGTAATGGCGCTTACCTTTTCTAGATCTACTACAATGCCCTCGTTGGAGACATGTCCCAAGTAATGTACCTCAGTCTGAAAGAATTTACACTTGTTGAGATTAGCATACAACTGAAGCTCTCTCAACAACCTCAACATTGATGCTAAATGCTCCACATGCTCTTCCTCATTTTTATAATATACCAATATGTCACCAATGAACACAATAATAAACTTATCCAAATATTGACGTAACACACTCTTCATCAAGAACATAAATGTAGATGGAGCATTAGTTAAGACAAATGAAACTACAAAAAACTCATAATGCTCATACCTGGTCTGGAAAGTTGTCTTGTAAATATCCTCCTCTTTGATGTGTACTTGATGATATATGGATCTTAGATCAATCATTGAGAACATTGCTTATCCGTTCAACTAATCGAACAGTTCATCAATACTCAGTAACAAATACATGTTCTTTATGGTCACTTCGTTCAACTGCCTATAGTCAATGCATAATTTGAGAGTACCATATTTCTTCACAAACAATACCGATGTGGCCCATGGTGATACACTTGGCCTAACATCTCCCTTATCAAACATTTTCTTCAACTATAGCTTCAACTCTACCAACTCAGGTGTGCTCATCCTGTAAGGTGCTTTTGATGCTTGAACTGCCCCTTGTACTAACTCAATCGAAAAGTCTACTTCCTTGTGAGGTGGAAAATTGTAAATATCCTCAGGAAGTACATCCTTGAACTGTTATAAAACTGGGTACCTACTCAACACATATGCATCCTCAACTTCCTTACCTTTATTAGTAGAAATGTGCACTGCAAATAACACACACCCTTTCCTATGACTATGATTTTCCTGCATAGTTATCACCATCCTAATTGATGTGTCTCTCTTCTTACCCTGCAAGAATCTTGGTTCTCCATTGTCATCAACACACGTAATGGCTTTGTCATAAAAATCCACCTTGGCTCTATGAAGCTACAACCAATCCATGCCCAACAACATAATGTATGATCCCAATGGGAATACATTCAAATGTGTTGCGGTAGTCATACCATTCAAATAAAAAGCACAAGCTCTTACCTAATGGTGAACTCACATCCTGGTACCTGTAGCCAATTGCACTAACCAAAATTCCTGCAATTCCTTACTCAAACCACAC
The DNA here is from genome assembly GCA_000404065.3 of Pinus taeda. Classification (NCBI taxonomy): domain Eukaryota; kingdom Viridiplantae; phylum Streptophyta; class Pinopsida; order Pinales; family Pinaceae; genus Pinus; species Pinus taeda. The sequence continues at coordinate 7,001 of APFE031376078.1, forward strand.
TTATTCATGAAGTCAGGACTAACATAGCTATAATTAGATCCAGGTAAATCAAAATGGAAATAACTTGATCACAAAGATTATCGTCCATCTCAATGATAGACTCCTTGTGGTATGATTGTTTGTTATCCATTGTTGCATAGATATGAGGAACGCTCTCACCAACATCCCCAATAGTCTATGTGTCCTGTGCACTATATATTTGAGGTATACAACCCTGATTCTGTAGAAAATCTCTCATGTGATGATCTTTGCCAAAAGTCCAACACTCTGTAGGCTTGTAGCCTACTCCCTTAATCTTCTCCTCAAATCGATGTCCTTGTCCTCTATTTTATGCTTTTAACTTCTTAGATGGTGCAACATTCTCTTTATTATCTATAACCTAAGGTCTTTCTCACTTTCTTTCCCATTTTCCTTTTTTCTTTCAATTACGTTTCCAGTCTATGTTAGTATCCAATTCATGCTTTTATTGTTCAGAAAAATTCCTTAACTTTCGAATGGCCTCCTCCAATGATCTAGGCTCATAGAACTCAATCATGTCTTTGAATGAAACCAGTAGTCCAGTAATCAACCTCTGAATCTTGGACATGTCCTCTATGAGGTACAACACATACCTCGGTAACTCAAAGAACCTCCTAGTGTACTCATCATCTGTCATTGATCCCATATTTAGCTCATAGATTTATTTTCCCTATCATCAAAGTATCTATCTAATAGGTAATTTTTCTTGAATAGCCCCTCAAACTCAGTCCAAGTCAATTCTTCCTCATGAATACATCTGAAATTGTTCACGTCTTCCCACCAAATGTTTGTTTTACCTTTGAGACTGAATGTAGCTACTCTAGCTTTCATGTTCTTTGAATAGTCATGTAACCTAAAGAATTCCTCATGCCAAGCAACCATGCCTCTGTATCTTGTTTCTTTCTTCATCTCTCCATCAAAAGTAGTTGGATTTTCTTTCTTAAACTCATCTGGAAAGTATCCCCTATCACTCCTCATGTAAGGATAATAAAAATGAGGATCATAGTGCTTATCTAAATTAGAACTAGAATAATAAATGTCTCCATCCCTTCTCCTCTCCGGAGTGTCCAACAATATGCCATCTATAATAGTGTCATATCTATTTGACCTGTGACCACCATGCTACATACTACCATATGCCCCATTCATTATTTCCTCCTACTCATAGTTGATCCGATGTGGCCCCTGTCACTACAAATATGACAAACTCTGAAGTATCCTTGCATTTACCTCTTCTTGTTTCTCTTGTGCCTACATGGTTCTCTCATTATCTACCTTACAACTCTTTATTTCTTCCTTTAAGATTTTCAGTGTATCTTCCAAATTGGAAGAGTTCACAACGCCATACTGCTCTTTTGATTCATACGGAGAGTCTTTGTAGTCTACAATCCTTCTAGCCATTTAATATTTCTTCCTACAAGGTATATTATGTCAGCTAAACCAAATCACAATAAACCAACGTACCTTAGTATGGCTCGGGGAGGATACCTTGTCTGCAAGATAAACAAATCGACATGATACATGTATAGCATAATCACGATAGCATATGGAAACATAACACATAATCATATAACCATGCAACCATCATTCTAGCTAGGGTCGAGTCATCAATGCATGACCATAACAACAACGCACACCATGACCTCATGCATAAGCAATGTGTAACCAACCACACATATGCATAACCAATGTAAACATTCCTCATCACTTGGCCACATGTAAACATTAACATGCATAAGCAATGCGTAACCAACCACACATATGCATCAACATATGTAATCAATCATAAACGAACAATACTTGTAATCAAGCCTACAAGAATGATACATCAAACCAAGCATGCAAGAATGCAAACAAAAATACCAGAATGTAACTGAGCATACAAAATGATACATGTACATATCATACGACAACATGTAACCAATCATACACTCACGACGATGCAATCCACAATAATAACATCAACTTCCACATGGCGACATTACTACAACCATGATAGACATCACACAAATGAAACAAGCACATGGAATGCAAGAGTAAGAGAAACACGTGTAATTGACTTGCATGCATGACCAACACACAACCCATCCAGTCTGAGGGGTGAACCATGCTCTGATATCACTCTATAACACCATCTTCTCACATCTACCCAAGCAACCAGCCAGCTGGGGTAAACATGTGATGAGAGGCCACTATGATATGATTTGACCTCCTATGTCATGCTAAGGAAGTGGAACCAATGGAAACACACCATACAGATATTCAACATCAGCATTAGGATCCTCAAGAACCAATCCAACCATTCTACCCACCATCCCCTAGGTCCAACTGAGATTTTGGGCTACTTGACTTTTGGAGGATCTCATGTTATGGGCATGCCAACATCCAGGGACCTATGGAAGCTCTCACAAGCTTGCAAGCCAGTGTCTAGGGACATGTTTACACAGTGATGTGCAATTGTCCCCAAGATTCGAGCCACATTTTTAGACCTAGAGCCCAGGTCACTGCCCGTAATTGAATGCCATCTTGATAATAGTAAGATAACAGGGAAATGACAGTGCAAAAGTGATTACTTGAAAAATACCTTGACTGGACCCCTACTAGCCATGACAGCCATTTCGACAAGCATATCATGAATATGTAATAAACAAGTGTCAATAATAGATATGAGCACAAGGGTGTCATAGTTAGCTGATAATTGCTAAGAGACATTGATGCCTCAACACATTGACTTCCATTTCATCCATTAGGTCATAGATACATTTTTCATTAATTTACAAGTAAAAACATGATGATATCCATAAATATCTACTATATTTTATGTAGCCAACATAATAGAAACAAAAATACCAATGAAATCGTAGCCATATGATCCACATATAAACCATTATAGCACTCATAGAAATACAAGGAGAAAATAACATCATGTTGATGATGCAAAATCCAAACTCAGGATGGGCCTGACCATAGAACAACCGAGCCAAATCTCTCTTGATCCATTCAACCCTGTGTCATATTCCAAGCATGAATGTGGGATCTCATACAACACATCAATCCAAAACAATCCAGGTATTTTGGAGGCCATCCACCTCAACCCATCAAACAATGATTCCACCTCATGGTTGGACATCAAAAAACCATCATTAGATTGGTCTCTATCCAAGCCTTCCAGGGCTTCTAGAGAATTTTTTCAAAGCAAGGCTTCCAAGAGTTATAACTCAACCCACAGTTGTCGTCAGGCTTCCACAAAATTTTTCCAACCAAGCCTTCCAGTACTAGTAACTCAACCCACCAAGGGCTTCCAGATTGTTTGTCCAACCAAGGCTTCCAGGACTAGTAACCCAACCCAAGTTTTTACAAGGCTTCTAGAGCATTTGTCCAACCAAGGATTCTAGGAACTAATAACTCAACCAAAGCTAAGGAAACATGAGAGCCAACCAAAACAAAATGAAGAAATAAACCCATAATCTCCATGTCTATCCAGGAAATGGAAAGGCTAGGCAAGCCATTATTAATTCAGGCAATCCTCCATGCTAGTGACAGATCATGGCCAAAAATCCACATGCATATTCCATGCATGCCAAAAATAGTGAGGAAACATACATGTAACTCGATACCTACAAGAAAATCCCACTATAGTTGATGATCCCGATCTCCTCATGCACATACTGGATCTTCCTTTTCCTTCTTTGTCCAAGAATCCAAGTATTCCACACCGTCCAAGAGTGCTCCAAGAAAACTCTAAGTATGAAAGACTATGAGAGAGAATAATGAGAGCGCTCCAACACTAAACTGAAAAAAGGTTACCAATTGATCCTCATGCCTTTCTATGAATGAGGCCTCTATTTTCTCCATTTTCCATTATTTTCCTTCATTTTCCTCCTCACATGCAACCTGTGACCTTTCACCTCCTTTTTCTCCTAATTTCCAATATTTTCATAAATAAAGTGCCAAAAATGCAATTTTTCCTTTCCAAAGCCTTAGACATTTCCTATTCTAATTTCGTAAACCATTAATAACCAAACGAATATCCACACTAGGATGTCTTGCCCAACATTCCACTTGGAATAGGTGTCCCATCAACTGTGGTTATTATTTTTTCCTTTATTAACTTTATTTCATAGAATATTCACGAGGGTTGTTATATTCATGATATATAGAGTGACTTTAGGCACCCATTTTTCCATGATCTCACACGTAAAAGTGATTTCGCTACATACTATGTGCTCTTTGAAGGAGCAATGGCCTACTAAATTATATTTTCTATGTGATTTCATTTGCATCTTTATGCATGGAGCTTATTATTGGAATGATTAGATATTTATCATATATGATCTATATCTCTCCTCTTTTAGGAAAGTTTCTTAGCTTGATTAGATTTTTTTTTTATAGTAGACCAACATTATCTTATCTTGTAGAGCCTTGAAATGAGTTTGGAGAAGGAACTCCTCAAACTTGCAAAACTAAAACTAGTTCTACTAGAAAGAGTAAATGCAACATCATCCCAAATGCTTTTAGAAAGCCTCTCTAGCATGGGAATCAAGCATATAGTCACATTAGGAACTTTGGTAGTGACATCCCCACTCCCTTGGTATTTATGTTCATTATATTGTGCATATATATGGATCTTTTGAGAAGCAAGGCCCAGTCTAAGCAATATCTCAAGAGGTTTTGAGCTTAGCTACCCTGACTATATGTATGGTCTTGATCACATGTGTCTTCTTGATAATTTTGAACTTATATGGTAGCCTTACTTCCCTATCTTCAGGGTTATTACCTAGGTTACTATGGGTGGGAAGTCTCCATGGCCCTTCAGGGAAATGTCAAACACCATATTATTCCACCAGGGTAGTGACACTTCACTTCGTCAATGTCATTTGGGTCAGTTAAGATTGGTATAGCGAGGTTGGGGTAAATTATTCTCAACTCTTAATTAGTTCAAATTCATTGGATATTTCATCACCTTAAAGACCTTGTCTCTCAAGAGGTACATTTATAGGTGATTTTCTTGTTGTATCTCTCAGTACTTTTTATAATGTATGTTATTTGGTCCAAATCTAGGTTGAATAATGGTAGCTTGATCAATTAATTTAGCTTATAATTCAAAACGAATAACCCAATTATCACCTAGTCTTGAATATTACAACCTCCCCCCCACCACCCCCCCCCACAAAAAAAAGTAGGGTTGTTATAAGCCTAGCTTATAATGTAAAACAACATGCTACATCTTGCCAATATCAATAACACATACTAAAAAAAAAGAACAAAGTTGGGAAGGAATTCTAATCATGTTTCCATTAGTGTTCATACATACTTATGCATTGGTGATGTCAAGTGGTTGTACCTGCCCCAACTAACCCTTCATTTACTTTCCTTGACATATTTAACAAGTGTTACTCACATTTACTTAGTGTACAATAGGTATGATTACACACATAAACCTAAGCGTCCCCTATAACATCTCCTCCACCTTCAATTCCTTACATGTCCTAAGCAAGGATGGAACAATGTTGGACCTCTACTTCTTGTAGAAGTAGCCTTTTTGTACATCAACCATTTATACTATTCTGCATTGATAATTCAAGTGCAACATCTGCTAGCTATATATGAAAATTCATGTGCACAAGGTTTATTGTGAATTTTATTAACTAGGTGGATACATATTATATATATAAAATCTCAATCATTTTACATTATCTCTACCATATAGAATGCTACTCCAACCAGGAGCAATTGGTAATATCATCTCCAATATTGGGGCATCTCTTCACTCTCTGTATGAATTAGTACAATGTGTGACTATCACTCCTATGATTTTTTTATGCACAAAAATCATGAACATTTTACATCAACAATCCTATTATTTACCACTTTCATAACACAACAATAATTTTTCAACATTCATACTCAAGGGAATAATAAATATTTATGATGTTCTCATCATCATTGTACTTAATTTCTTTGTATATATGTTCTCCTTATGTGGTCTCATTCTTGACTTTTTACTTTCACTCCTCACCCACTATAAGTATTTCTCATGTTATATGCTCTGTTAACTTTTTCTTCTGCTTTGACGATCTACAAAATTTTGTATGCTACTAATTTATTTTTGTTCCTTTCTCTAATGGATGCTCTCTTGTCCTTGTCCTCTCCTAGATTTCGTTTTATGGTTTCTAATTAATGCTAATATGTTGTTTCATTATCAAATATGTTGTATAAAAAATGGTTGGGTTGATTCCTTGCTACTTTCTACTAAGTTTGCAATTAAATATATGAAGGAGAATTGTAACGTGGCTAGACACACTAGTTCTGGTTTGTAATTGAATTTTCATTATAAATTATTATATGATATAGAAAAATGTTATCAAGAGGTTGATGCCATAAATTAGAGGTTGATTTCGGTTAAAATGGAGGATAGTATAACTTTCCTTGAAGAGGCCTCACATTTCACCCTCCCCTCACTTATGAATTTAATGAGTAGTTGAAACACTTAGTCTACAACTTGATTCAGTTATCCTTCATAAAAATATTCTATATACATTCATTACATAGTGTTTTTATTATTAATTATAGATTTAGAAAATTTATTAGAATATAATGCATAAAGAAGATCATTCACTGTAATAAGTGTGGAGAACGTCAATCTGATCAATTATCATAATCTTTTACACATATTAATTCCTTTAAATGCATTTCCTTAGTTTTCTTTTTTAAATTTGACGTTTCGTGTTATTCATTTGTGTTATATATATGGAAAAATCTATCACCTTTGGGTTGCCACAATATATTTAATTTAAAAACATGATAAACAAATAAACGAGTCATATGTTTAGGCTACATGAACACCATAAACAAAGACCAACATGTATACTCCAATGAAAAAATATCTTTCACCATTAGTCAAAATGTTTAGCCAATAGTCAGAATACCATTAATTGATAAATGGTGAGGACATTTTTTTAGTTGATTAAACTCTTGTAAGTTGTCATGGAGAGGGAAAATATAATTGACATGAAAGTAGAATTCCATGGGAATCCATGTTGATTCCATATAATGGATTTAGGAAAACGTCACCATTTGAGTGATTAGATCAAATTGAGCTCGAAATAGTTATTTTTGGTTTAGAGGGGGGGAGATCATGTCATCCTTCAAGTGGAAGATTATGTTTCATGAACATGGATAAAACCACTTGAATAAATCTCTTGACCCCATAATTGTATAAGTGAGCATAAACTTTACTCAACCTTTTTCCATATTTTCTCATCACATAGTTGGTGAGAGCAGTGCTTCAACCATGGTAGATATGGGACCTTCTTCACCATATTTGTCATGAAATTTTTTTTTGATATCCTTGTTATCTTTGATTAGTGTGATAAGGTCTACTCCTCCTAGTTTTTCTATGTCTCGTTTCTTGCTTTGGTGCCTATGACCACTTTCTTATACAAGCCCTTGACACTTTGCCTAGTATGTCATTGTCCCTCCCTCCTACAATTTTTTTTCTTTGGTGGGGAGAGTGGGGCCAAGCAAGAGCCCACGTACGAGATATGGGTGGATCCAGCCTACATTTTTCATCCCTAGAGTCATTATCTTTAGCATTGAACAAATATCTATAAGGAATATTTTTGGGGCATCAATATATATTTGTAGTCATTTTTGGGCTATTAATTGTTTTCAAGGATCATATAATCATTTGGTAGTTCTGCGTCAATGGGGATTCCTTTTACTCAAAGTCCAAGTGCCTTTGTAGGGGATAACGGATTTAGGGGAAATCGCCTCCCTAATGCTACATTTACCATGACCATTCTAGCTTATGGTGGTGATATAATATTAGTTCATCTATTTAGTTCTAGATATAATACCATTAGAAAATATTCTTTTAGGATTTTGTTTTTAACTAGGAAAACCAAGAGAGAACTTAAATCCATACACCACCGCCTACCATCTATGGTGTTCGTTGAACACATTGGTGGATGATAGTATTATCTTGCATATCATCCAATGTATCCTAAATAAAGGTGATCTTAAATGGTACATAAAATTGATGAGGAATATTACCATCATCATGCTTCCTTGATGTGAATTTGTTTGAAACATTTATATTTGCCTTTGTGGTAAGAGATCTTTTCTACATTCAACCATGATACTTCTACCCACATCTCTCCTCATATTCATGAGTGGTGGTGATGTAAGTGGTTGATTAGGACCAAGGTTCCTAATCTACTATTGAAATATTATGATCTAAGTCGACTAGTGTTTCACTTAATCCTCCCTACCTTAGATTTCCAATGATGTACATATGGTGACGGAAACTATAGAGGAGCAAGCTATCATATATGCCCAACATCCTGGCTTTATTTACTCATAGTTAGGTACCCTATATGAAATCATTCCAAATTCTCCTTGACCATCAACTAATCCACAAAATGTAAAATTAGGACCACATTTTGATGATGTGATCAGTTTCATATCTGATGATGTTATGAGCTACTTATTTTCTCAATTGGGGAAATTTTTTATCCCATTGCAAGCCCCCACAGTTGCACCCAATTCTCAATAAGAAATGCCTCTCGAGCATATCATCGAGATTCACATGGTGTAATCTGAACAACTAAATAATTACTAGAAACCTAGTGGTACAAAGAAGTATACAAATGAGAAAACTCTTCAAAAAATTCTCAAGGGACACAACAAGCCCAATCCAATTTTTTTGGGGAAATGAATGAATTAATACATAAGGTAAATTTCATTCGAATATTTGTTAAGATGACCATCCAACTCATGAGTTCCCATTGATGGATGAGATTCATTACTTTTTAATGTATCCAACTACCAAGAAACAACCTATTGTTTTGACAACCACAACAACAAATGGTATAAAACTTTCCTCCTCCTCCTCTCAGCCACATGGGAAGGCCAAAATTCCATAGATTCACATTGCATATATTTATATAGAATTAGGAAATGAACTTATCTATGAGAGCGGAAATATATGATACTCCTAGGATCATTTTTTCCTCTAAGGGATAAATTATCTCATCTAAATCCAATGGATCTATCATGACATTTATTCCTTTTGAGAGAGTGACTCACCCACCTAAGTGTGTTCTCGAAGGTCATGAAGTGAATTGGTAATTTAGGGAAGGATATGCCTCATATTCCTCTACTCCCCATAATTTGGAAATGGAGGTTCTTGGAAAATAAAATCTTCAATCATGTCAGTGAAGACTTCCTGGGTAATCCAATGAAGTGACACCCTTGGACTAAGTCAAGTCTTTTATTTCTATCACCTAACTTACCACTAAATTATTCAATATCTGCCCTGCCTTTGATAATTTTCGTGTACCTCCATTGTATCATGATATCCATTAGCAAGGAGTTACAGTAGTTTGTGAGACCACTCATTCGTTATGTCCTTGGATAGTTCATGATAATGATATGATTTAGGATTTCCATGGAATCATTAACCTTTATAAATGTGGAAATTTGACTCTATCTAGCATGGCTCCAACATGCTATGTCATATGATGTTGGAAACAATCCATGAATTCATACACATCTAGAGGAATTCCTAGCCTATGCCAAACGATGGGAACCATGTAACCTAGCCTATTAAAAAGAGTTGCACATTTTGAATATGTATAATTAGTTTTGGTTTGGTGTCTGAAGTGAGTTTCTTTTATCTTTACATGTGGGTTATTTCAATTCATTGATTGTTGTTCTTGGTGATTTCTTTTCATTTTTCAATCACATACTCTTGGTTCATCCTAAGTAGAGCCATGGTGATAAAAGGAAGTTATACACGTTAGTCCTATAATTATGTTGGTGTTTTCAAAATAATTGATAATTTATATAAGCATGCATATTCACAAAACATTGAATTCAAATAAAGTCATTCAATTTCTTAAGTAAGCACTGAACTAGACATAAATAATAAAATCCCCAAAAATTATCAATCTCAAAAAATAAAAAGTATATGATCCTATTTTTACCCAATCCATGTCTTTCTTCCTTCAATATATTGTGATTTAACCATGTGTATAGTCTTTTTAAATGGTTTTTATAGGATATGATGGTATTTTCAATACAACATCCACTAGATATTATACGTGTTTTCTTGATCTTGGCATATAGGGGTAGGTATTTTCATGTCATCACTAATTCATTATTAAACATCAATTCCATATTCATTATGACTTAAATTTATCATGTTAGGTTACGAAAATAACTCTTCTTCATTTGCGCATTATAACTTGTGTGCTAGAGCCTTCCTCTTCATGGATGACCTAGTTTATCACCTATTTGCAATTTTTGTGTCCATTTTGTATACTTTTATAAAATTGCAATGCGTTCTTTCGACTCATTGGGACATTGAAATTGAGCCTTATTTTCACTCTTCTCTCTCATATCTCGGGAATGCACTGAGATTATTTTGAGACATTTTTACCTTATGATTGCATGCTCCTCTGCCAAAGCCCTCACTTGTAGTCATTGCATTCACATTATCATTGACCCTATTTCTATGTTTCACTTGGAATTTTTATAATTCCTAGAGAAATTACTATGATGATTAGGTTTCTTTTCAGGCTCTTTGATTCTTATTTCTTAGTGCAGTTCTGTCAATTCAAAACACATTTCTACCTTCTATAAAACTAGCTTCTCTAAGAAAAATGTCCTTTGTATTCTTCCATATTGATTAATTGTTGAAATGTATCAAGCATATTTTTACCTCTTTTTTAGGCTCATTAAAACTCCATGAGAAAAACAAGCTATAAAGTGTACTACAACCTCTTCTTTGATCTCAATAAACCATGAAGAAGATACCATATCAAGTATCTTTTATCTTTTTTTTGGTATGTTGAAATTCAATGAAAAAGACATTATCAATCTTACTTTCCTTCTCTTCATGCTCATTAAAATATGACGAAGATAGAAGAAAGTACAAAAGAAACGGGGAGAAGCATATTTGGTAATATATCATTCAAAATGACAACATCATTCATGTCCCCCTTGAAAATGGCACCTATTTGCATTAGTATTTTATATATGGCTTTTAGTTTCCAAAGAACCATACCATACATATGTATTTTTACTCCTCTTGTTGGTTCCTCTTCCAGTCCTTATGGAGCATGCTTCAATGCCTCATATGTTGTTACATGATATAATGTGGTGCTCATGGATGACTAATATAATCTAGGCTTATACGGAGGTCAACACGAACTAAAAATTATTTGTAAAATTCCATTGATATTCCACTAGATATTTTATCTCAATAGATCTACTAAAATATACTTGGAAATAAAATATCTATTCTACAAGGGTTAATTTATCCTTAGATTTTTGAATTTCTTAATCACTACATATTATGTATGATTGCAAAATATAAATATGTAGAACATAAAAGGTGTGGTTGCTATGCTCTCTCTTTATTTCAATGGAAATGGATGAAGTATAAAAAAGTGAGACCTATGGACCATGGGATACAACAATGCAAAAAACCTTTGTATTTTGTCTATTTCTATCCACTGTCAACTACTATACTCATATATGGAACAAAATGCACTGAAATAGAATGGAACCCCTTTTCCTCCAAGTGGCTCAGTTATAACATAGTATGAGAGCCAACTAGCCATTACTTTTGACACATTAAACCCTTAATATTAAATGTACCCTTCTAAATTATTCTTCATATTTCCCATATCGCTAGCCCATTTTCTATGAGTAACCAGGATTGATGTGGCATCCTCATAAATTATGGGCATCAATTTCAATAGGTCAAATTATGAGAGGCATAAAATTCTCATACCAGCTCTGATTGAGATGATTCTTACACCATTTGAAGGGTATATATGTATATATTATAGAATAATCTATGTAAACTTTGAAACGCGAACTATAAACTCAAAACGGGAACTCTGGCTAAAAAGCCCCCCAAAAAACATCAAAAACAGTGCTAAAAATGAAAAGTGTGTATACTGGAATGATGATTTTATTTTTTAGGGGTCAATTTTGAACATGTTTCAAAAATGGCAGTGAATGCGAAATTTACTACGAAATTTTCATGCAAAATATAGCTTCAAAACAAAAGTGATGATACTGGAACGATGATTTTTTTTTTAGGGTCAATTTTCAAACTTTTTAAAAAATGTTAGTTAAACCAAATGTTTATGTGCCAAACAAAGTTGTTTATAAGGAAAAAACACATTAATGTTTCTGGTAGAATATAATTTTTCTTTCCTAAGTATAAATTCAACATGTTTTCAACCATAACATGTTAGATACAAATGAAATTGAATTTTTTTCAACTATAAAATTAAAAAACCATGACATTATGAACAAATTACATCACTAAATGAATTCAAAAGTCATTATTTGTATATTAAATAAAGCATACATTATATTTCTAATATAATATTTCGTTGTAGATATTTTACACGATAAAAACTACCATAATTAAGACATATAATCCAACAACATAAAAATGCCTTGCAACTTCTCATTTAACACCATATGGAAATCATCAATTTTATTTCAAGATACGATGCATACATCAGTTATATAAACTTTCTTAAACAATTATTCAAAATCACTCATATTTTCTTGCACACCATCAGAATTCACATCTTTAGATGAGTGACTGGACGCTGACGAACATGTTCCATATTCTTCTTTTTATCGACTAGTGCCCCATCTGAGTCCACATGCATGCCCAACATTTTAGGTTTCAAAATTCTTCTAGATCTACGACTAGTTTCAGCAGACTCCCATCTCAACACTGTTCCTTCCGGTAACAACCTTTTCAGAATCTTTATCGTCTTAAAGCGAAGAGTTCCTCTCTTTGTTAAATTGAAGTCATAAACAAGTATGTCAACATCCTCCAATTTTAATATGTTTGTGTAGCCGTGATTTATATTTGTTCCCTTTCTTTTTCTCTTTCTGTCATTTTTTCTGTCAACTACCATCTCTGGCTTATACACACCATTTAATGGGTGTGTATTTGTGGCATACCAATGTACTTCAACACTTGTAACATCCTTATTTTCTATAAAGACCTTTATAACTTTAGCAACCCAGAATGGATAGCCATTGAGTTCTCCATCTGTTAGCACTGCAATCATGCAAAACTCCTTAATATCATGTACTAAACCCCTGTAAAGGTATTCCATGGCTTCACGTTGTGCATGAGACCTTCTGGAACCAATATACATCTCCCTTTCCTCTGCCTGTGAAGAATTAATAATACCTTCACATTATTGTTGTTCAATAATGTTTCTTTCCTCATTTTCTTTTGACAAATTTTGTGGCCAAATAAATGGATTTTTCAAAGGTATATCTTCATTTGTTGTTGTTGAAATGATATCACTTTGATTATTGAAAAATGACTCCCACCAAACTGAATCAGCAATGTCAAAGGACTCATATGTATATCTAATACATTTTTTAATTTCTCCCAGACAATCAGAATAATTTATATCTCTATTTTGTCTGTGTGCATTCTGAACTTCACCAACTAATTGTAATAACAATATTTTTGATGCAAATATTGGATGATCTAGAATGAACTTCAAAAATTGCAAACCTGGTGATGGTGCCCATTCTGCAGTAGTTGAATACTTCTTGCCCCATATTAGTGTTTTCCCATCAATTTTTTTGATACGAAATTGATGTTGAAAGCTAATGTCATTAAGTTGTTCAATGAATTTCCCCTCACCATATGATCCCAGAATAAACTTTCGCATGTCAACAGTTTCTTCCAACACATCAAAAGTAGGCTCTGGCATGTATGATTTCTTAAGACATTCAATTAGTGATGGCAAGCTCCCAACTTGCTTCCTCCTCAATATGGCTGAAAAACAACTGAACATTTGATCAATATGGTCATGAGTGTGCCCAACAAGAAGGAAACCAAACTTTACCTTTCGAAAAATTCTCAATTCAACAAGCATGTTTAGATATCCAAAAACAAATTGATTTTTTTTTTCACGACAAGTATTGTCCAATTGTAGATACAAAACTTCAAGAAGAGTACCATACCAATGAGAAATCACATCATGAATTATGGTTATGGTAAGATTTGCATCATTATGAATATTTGGAGATGTTAAGTACACCCTTAGCAACAATTTCCCGTTGAAGACCATACAACCGACCAAGTGAAGCTGAATAAAATTTTCCACCTGTAAAGGTTTGGGTGTGCGAACAAAATGTGGTAAAAGTGTTTTCTTCTGCTCCATACCATCAATTATCAAACCCAAATATTTATTTGGATTATCATTGTTACGCAGTAATTTGTCACCGTTGGTCACCGTCCTTGTTACCCCCCCGCTATCACACATTGGAGGGCACATTTACGGACCTGTGACCAGTGACACAACTTGAAAACACTTGCATTGAGGTCTCCTGAGTATGAATTTCAATATCCCTGAAGACACCCTTTGAAGATTAACCTTGGAAAATACCCTTTTTTCATTAGCGTGGGTCCACAGTGTCTAACCCGCGCCCATGGCTCAGTTCCTACAAAGAGGGCGCGCCCATAGACACTATTTCATAGAGAACGGCCTGCGCCACACAATTTGGGCATGATTTTTGGCCAGCGCGCACTGGAATGTTTTTTCCTCCATAACTCACCCAGTTCTCTGAGGAGAAATCCCATAAAAGCAGTCGGGTGTCGTCTTTTCTATCCAAGACAACCCAGCTCAATGGTTATTTTGGGACAATGCCAAAATCTTAGAAGGTGTCCACATACAATGCATATCTCTTCTCCTCCATCTACAAATGCCTGTCTCCCCACATTGAACAGGCTAGTTAGAGTGAGAGTGATAGTATGAGCTAGAGAGTTTTTATGATAGTAAGAGCTGAAAGAGAGGTTATGCTGCCGGATTGTTGAGAGAGAAAGTGACTTTGCAAGACATGTTAGACTGCTAACCTAGTTGGAGGAGATTTGCAGCGTCAAGCCTTAATTGGTTGTAATTCTTCTCTTTTTTCTATTGAATGATAAGCGACTGTTATTATGGTTCCATTCACATGTTCTTCTGGTAATATTTGAATTATATCCTGCTTGACTGATATATAATTATATGATATTGGATTTTATGCTTGTTTTGAGTTGTTCTTCATTTGTGCAGGTGTCCATGCGTGGAGCGCAAGGATAGTGACCGGCCATAGCTAGAGGACAGGAGCGACACTTCTCCCACAGCAAATAGCGTTGGATCCCAGGTTGGTCTTTTTGATCGACTTTTAAATTGTACAATTAGGAACTTGCATGCAGCGTGTATGATTATTGCTAGACCCCTGTGGGGCTAGTGGGATCGCCTCTGTCCACAGAGGGGATTTACCTCCGCAACAGCTAGTTATGTTCAACTCTAGGGTTTCGAAATTTAGGGTTTTGCTAGATCAAGAGTGAAAATCAAGGAACTAGGTTGGGTTTCAGGGGTTTAGTTGCAAGAGATAAAGAAGATCAGGGTAGGTATGCTTTCATGATACTTTGGGGCTTAGTCAATGTAGTCTAGGGAGGAAAAGAAACGGTTCAAAATGAGCATGTAAATAATGAATACATTTATCAGAAGATAGGTAACATAAAAATGAGATTCCTAACAAAACATAGCTTAAATTTAAGAATTATGTTTAAAACCTCTTAGGAAAATCACTGAAAAGCATAGATATGGAAAGGAGATGAGATTATTATTCATAAAAGCTATTAATAGAAGAAAAACATTATCACAAACTCATACCACAAGAATTCCTAGATAATAACTACAACTCGCCTTTGATTTCCTATAAAAGATTATGAGTAGAAGCTCCAAGCATTTCACTCACTGCTGTCCAACCCCTAATACATCAAAATATGAAGTATTTATACAATGGTTTATAGAAAAAGATCTTGAAATAGAATTCAAGATTTGTTACAAAAAATCATAAAAAAATAGATCAAAACTACTAAAAATATCATTTGGTTGAGCTCTGGTGTTGTTCTTGGCACTCTGGTGTAACTGAGGCCTCAAATAAACACTTTTGTGGGTCCTAGTGACTTATGAAATGTGTTGCTATTCCATTTTTTCTGCATTCTATTCTAAAAATTGTTGTAATGAATGTGCAATGTTGGCTCCCTTTACTACTTAAAATGTGCTAAAAAGATCTTCATTTTCCTTTGAGCGGTGGCAAAATGAGTGATATGGTGCTCTGTGAATGGAGGCTGGGGTCTTTTAGTTGAGAAATTACATGAAATACAACGAGAAATCACAGCCGAGGGCATGAAAAACTGAACCGATTTTGACCATCAGGAAGAAATATGAGCTGTTTAATTGAGATGTTTGATCCAGGATGATTATATCTGGGTTGTTGATCTGGGGTGATTATATATCACAATTGTAATAAGGAGAGGGGATCTTAACCATGTTCCATAGTTGTTTTTAGACGGACCAAAACCAATTTCCTATCAAGTCGCAATATAAAAAATATTGCATTAGGTTGGACTTAACTACAAACCCAGACCTAAAGTTTTCCAAAATCCAATTAAATATCTTGGCGGGTCTGGAAAGGGGGATTTCACCATATCACAATCGCAACTAGGAGATGAATGTTGGGCGGGAAGAAATTTAGATTGGTGCGATCGACCAGGGTTGGTACTTATCGTAACTGTGGGCCAGGACTTATTACAATTGGGATTTGGGACTTATCGGTGGGGCCAAGATTCATAGCCAAGGGTCGAGACTCATAGTAGAGGCTGGGACTCATAGTCAGGGGTCAGGACTCACATCTGCGGCCGAGATTTATCGAAATTCAGGGAAAGATTATGCAAGGGGTTGGAATTAAATTTAATGTGATCATCAATTGTGAGGGAAATCGATGGTGACTTCATTGGCGAGCAAGACTGATTGGCAAGTAGGACAAATTGTGGGATGGTGGGCCAATTGCCAACAATGACCTTTAAAAGAATTTTAGTATAGTTTAAATGGGTGATGCTAGAGTTAATACCAAATGGACTTTCAACTAAAGTTAGCATTTTAAAAGGGATTTTGGCTAGACTTAGAATATTAAATGGACTTTGGGATAAGGCTAGAGTTTAGGAATTTGGATACAGAATGTGAGTTTTTTCCAAGGAAAAATGGGTTTTAGCTACGATTTAAGGATTTTCCCAAGGAAAAAGTGGTGTTAAATAGAATGAGGGGATTTATGAGGGAAGTTGAGGGAGGTATATGAAATAAGAATAAAGACATTGAAACAAGCTAAAATATCCTTGAGCATCATTTTTCCCTATTACTACTCCCATGATGATGACATTGATAGTGAAGTGACTGGTTTTTTATGATTTTTGACCCTATGACTTAATGATGACTTGACATGGAAAAAATGAGTAGAATGATGACCATAATGACTATGACACCCTTACAACAAGAAATGACTGACCATGATGATGTCCATTGACCATGAAGGTGAAAGGAGTAGTGATGCCCTAGCTAGCCTAACCAATGACCAAATTTTTTATTTGAAGACCAACTAAAACATAAAAATTTGACCAAGGGACCTAACAAAAAAAATTGAAAGAGCACATTCGATCGCTGGTGACTGGCAGGACTGAAAAACACTAATATTGGCTCGAGTTGGGGATGGAAACTCCTTTAGGAGGTGTCAATAACACCCTAGACCAAGTAGCCTGATCCATTTGGCATGGAGTCAAAAACAAAAATACCAAACTCATAACTGAAAACTGATCGACAAACTGAACTCACTTCAATAATAAAAAACAAACTGAACCGTTCAAACTAGCAAATGGTCAAAGAAACCTTATGGCCTTCTCCTCAGGTTTCAATCTCCCATGATAGCTACTTCACACTCTTACAGGAAATTAAACTCGTATGTAAAATGAAAATGAAAATTTTTAGAAATTCATCAAGTAAGGTAGTGTATAAAAAGGCTAGCATTGATTAGTCCCCCTGAATAATTTTGTCCATTCATTTCTTCTAGCATATAGGCATTCTTGCCTCTCAAAGGTGAGATTCTGTATGGCCCTTTCCATAGATTTTCAAACTTGTCGTGCTTGCCCTTCTCTTCATCTTGTGCATCCCAACGAAGAACTATATCCCCCATGTTGAAATCATCTTCTTTAGTCTTGCGATCATAAATCTTATTTATTCTTTCCTGAAGTTTAGAAGTATTTTGAAATAATTCCTTCCTTATTTTGAAATAATTACTCCTTGGTTTGTTGCAAATGAATCATCTAATTTATTCTTCGCTGCACATCATTTGGTTCTCTGCTAACTTCCTACAAAATCTTCATGACCAGGACAACAAGAGAAGTAGGAAAGACAATATCAATCCCATACACCAACTAAAAGGGAGACATACCTATGGATTTCTTGTTACTTACTCTCTCCGTCCATAAAGCATTGATAATATTTTTATGCCAGTTCTTCTTGTTGGCCTCCAACATCTTCTTGATTATATTGACCAATGATTTATTGGAAAATTCAGCCAGTCCATTACCATGTGGGTAAGAAGAAGTTGAATGCCCCAATGTAATATGATACTTTTCACATAATTCCATCATATTTTTTGAATCAAATGTAGTGGCATTATCGATGATTATCTTCTGTAGGCAACCAAATCTTG
>APFE031376084.1:1206-42221 GCA_000404065.3 Pinus taeda
AAATCTAGACAGAGGGATTACCAAACCAATCGCAAAACTGCAATATACACCTTGGTGGTAAATTAAAGAGAAATTACCAAGGACTTATGTATGGCAGTCAATCTTCCTAAATGCTATGTTCAGTGCATTGCGATCAATAGGGTGGAAAACATAGCTTCCTATGGATAAAGGATATTAGCCTATTGTGGTCTCCCAATATATACTCGACGGTGTGGGGAGCACAAGTCCATACTAGCACTTGTTGTATCAAAGAGGAGGAATCACCCAACTTTCAATGAAAATGATAGTTACCAGGTTTTACGATGCCAGAACATGTCTCTAGCCTAGACTTCTAGATGTGTTGCGTTAGGTTCCAAAGCATTGTTATGTTCATTGAGATTTATTTTAGAGTTGATCTTTCTTAGAAGTTTTCCTTTCAAGGTTCACCATGTGATGTAGATGTAAAATTCCTAAATACGCAATCTAAAATGATAAACAATCGTTTATTTTTTAGCAATGAAAATCCTAGCTACTAAGGAAAGAAGATAACAATTCTTTCAACTGAGAGTAAAGAGCACACACTAAATGCACTTTTCCTAAATCATTTTTTGCATACAATCTAAATGAAAATTCAAATGCATGTATTTGTTTTTCATTTCCTTAATGTGAGAATGCCAAAAAGGAAAACTAAGTACAGATCTGAACTATTTTCTTCAAAGCGACACTTCGAAAATTTCTTTTCAAAATGAAAGGAAGACTAAAACGACACTTTTCGATTTTGAATAGAAAATTGTTTTTGACACTTCAAATATTAACAATTCAAATCAAATACAATGACAAAAGTACAATAGACTATCTAGACGAGGAAGACTTTACGACACTCTTCTTTTTGACTCAAAATGACAGTTATGACACTTTTACATCAAAAACGACAGTTCGATTTAAGCTACCTTTTGACTAAGGAACATAAATGATGGAAAAATACATAAAAACATTTACTAATCCAATCAATGGAGGCTAAACAATATAAAGGAAAGAGGCTTCAACAATGAGATACTGATCATAAGCAGCAAAACAACTGAATAGAGCTGAAAACAAGGAGGAAAAACCAAATTTCAAAGAGAGAAATAGTATCACTCAGTCATCGCACCTGTCCTTCAGGAAAATAGGGATGTATCTCACCTGCTACACATGGGAGGTGTGATGCATACAGGTTTCTAGTTACAGATAGTACGATGGGCTAGGGAGCGAAACTGAGTTGGGTTTTTGCTCAAAATTTGTAGCTAAGTTCAGTGATTTACGCTGAGCTATGATGGACAGTAAAATCAAAGTTCAGGGGTATGATCTTAGGAGGTTACTGAGCTACCACAAGGGTTCTTAAGATGCTTGTAAGTCAGATGTTTAGTTCATAAACCAACCCGAAGATTGACTGAAGCAACATTCATCTACTTTGCAATTGCATAGCAAAAGCAGTTCGAAGGCTATGTGGCTAACTTCAGACTTTGTCTATAGTTTATAAAGTAAACAACAATAACAAATAAACAAACAAAATATTTTCTCCCCAGTAGAGTCGCCATTTTGTTTTTGGGAAAACTAGTGTCTTTTCGATCTGCTAGTCCCACTAAGATGGGTAGCTATCTTAGAAACAAACAATCAAAGCACTTTGTGATTTCCTTTATGTATGACAGATAAGAGAGAAGCAAAGGGACCAACCTGGATCTTCCACTTGGCTCCTTGCTTGATTTCTCTCTCCCTTGATGGAACTTGCAACTCCTCTCCTACTTGTCTTGCTTTAGAGAATACCTGTAGAGACAAAGTAACAAAACACCATCAAAGCATCTTGATCTATAATATCATAAACGATGCAGAATTAGAAATATATTGACCATACAATTGCATTTGCAAATAACAAGATTCAGAAACAAACGATTATATGGAGGAAAACTCAAAGAACTTTATTAATAGTAGAAGAGAGGATTACAACCCAACTGTCTGATCCAGTATCAAAGCCCTCTTCACCTCATGAAAGGCAAGATCACCCAACAATACAATGCTTCTTCTCAAAGACAAACTAACAACACTTCTTTGCAAATTACAAAATTCCAGCCTCTCAATCTCTCAGATGAGGGATCCATTTATAGATGTTTGTAGAGGTGTGAGTCGTCTCTGGATTTTTTATTAGTGTCATTCCACTTGTAGTTCTTATTTCCACTTGGATATTTCTTGGATCTCTTACTCATCCTTGGGCGAATTCAAAGAGGCAAGTGTCATAGAGGAAGTTGCTAGAAGATTCCATGAGCATCCACTTAGCAAATTGCCTCAGACATTTGTCCATTCTCGCTCATCACACCCCACAGAAGGCCTCTTTAGTATGCATCACACCTGGCTAGTGTAGGAATTAGTATGCATCGCACCTTGACCAAGGAGCAGTCAGTATGGTCCAGTTTTGGCCAGTTCTGAGTGGTTTTTCAGGTGGAACTTCTGGGAAATGATGTAATCAATTGACCATGATATTTTAGGGTATGAAACAACACTTTTAGGGGTTAAAGAGCCCTTGATTTATTGACATATATGATTGGGTTTGCAGTGCCCAAATATGTCTATAACACTCATGTCAGTGACTACCGATTGATTGCAAGTAGAAAATGCGGCAGGTCCTCCAAGTCGTTGACTTTTCTTCCTACATTACATCACTATCCTCTGGCCTAAGAATAAGTTCATATCACCCACCATCACAGAGACGAGTCACACCTCACAAACATCTATAAATGGATCCAGAGACGACTCACAAAAAAATCCACACACAAACACATCTGAAAATTTTGAAAATGTACTCCTCTAACCGACCCATCATGCTCATCAAATCTATCAATGTCCCCATCTGATAATGCCAGAACTGAATAACCCCACCGTGAAGATTAGCTAGGATCCACGATCTTTTCATATAAAAGCTCAACCCCTTTACCTAGTTACTCTGGGACTCGAATTTGGTTGATGCAAATGATCTTCCAGCCTATATACCATAAAAGGGGTTGAATCAACATAAAGAACTAGTACAAACCCTAGACCAAAACCCACATGCAAAGTCATGAAATATCCAAACCATTTCCCCATATTTATGTGGTATTGTAGTGATGCATTATTATTTCTCCTTTAAGATTCTTATTTATAACAAACGTGGTGAGGCATTCCCCTCCTCTATGGGGAGAAATTGCTTAATGTGAATTTTATAGATGACCTTTCTCTCACTACAAAGCTCATTCAGTCATTTAGTGGAGGGAATGACACAATGTCTTGATATCGTCACTACAATGACATGCAACATGGTTAATCAAGAAAAGATAGAGGCATTTATTATTTGGGTAGGAATACTTTCTAGATTGGTTTGTCAATTAGGGGATTCTTATTTCTTAAGAGAAATTAAGGTTGGGTTCCCTCACTTGCCTCGATAGTTCCTCTTCACAGAAACTTGAGGTAAGAGAATTCAAAGAAAATCTTTAAGTTAGGATCATTTATGTGTTATTTTCACATATTAAGGAAGGAGCTAAAACTATTTTCTGCTATTTTGTAGTATACCTTCATGCTTGTCTCTAAAATAGAAGCTAAGCTTCCTAAGACCAATCATTTTTTCAAAATAAACTTGTTTCCTATTGTCAACCCCACACCACTTCTAATGGATAACCCAATAAAATGGATTGAACTTGGTGTCCCCCAATGTAACACTTACAAATAGGATAGGAAAAAGGAAAAGGTGTGGTTCTCTGTTGACAAGAAGTACGAACATTTTGATGACAAATGTAGGGTCATTCAAGCTAAGATCACTAAAAGGGCACATGCCATATTTTTTTAGCAACATTTTTATCTAAATTATAACATAGATATCCAAAAATCATTCCCCACTCTTCCTATCGGTGTTCCTTTGCACCTCTTGGTGCAATTGCTAGTTTATAGAATTATTTACAACAAGCTAAGTTGAGTGAAAGATCTTAGATTGATTACACAGATCTATAAAAGGTGAAAATTCAACATTAAATTTCCAAAAAAGAGAGTCAAAATAGTAGTTAAAAAGCATAGAATTAAGGAACACATTTGAATCACTTAAATCAGTTATCGTGTGCTTCATATGCCTCTTCCTTGTTATTTTAATTTGATCAGTCTTACCCTTATATGGAAGAGAAAAATGTGACCATTCTATCAAAAAAATATCCATTTATTTTTTGAAACCAACCCTTGCTTAGTAACAAAGCATATGACTCAATCATTATTTTGGATTATAAGAAAGTTTGAGGAGTACACACTTTAATTCACTATGCACTTTAACATTCGAGCATTCTAGTTGAAATATTTAATTCATTGTTTTATTGAGTTCTACATTTAATCTTTTACAAACTGAATATGGAATAACACTAGAATATGCCATAAAATAAACCAACTAGTTATGTACATTTTAAAGTTTCACGACATAGTTTGAAATTTGAAAATGGGCAGGTGAGTGGTGTTTAGTGAGTAAATGGAGGTTTCCAGGTAGTTTTTCCTTCCTATTAAGGCGCAGAGGAAAGCAGGGAGTGTTCTGAAGCTTCCAACCAGAGATCAATTCTTCTCAAGGATCTCCTCTATATGTACAGTAAATACTAGCGACTCTTTCCCGCAGTTCCATTATTCCTACTGACATTAGTTGGAACAATTTTACCAACCATGGTGATCCTTTGGGTGCACTGAAAGAACTGGTAAACTTCCGCGGTTGGATCTCTAAACAAATTCAAAGGTGCAAAGTTGTGTTGCTCGCAACTTTACAAAATAACAATGACTGGAACCCGGGCATCCAATGTTTGCATTACACGGGCGAGGGTTGCAAAGTCCACGTTGAACAATGCCCTTCCACCTCTTCCGCCAGCCCAAAGTAAACCAAAAGGAAAGCATGCAACAATGGAGCCAAATATTTCTGGATCCAATGTTGCTATTGAACCCCTTAAATGAAGTGCAGTGTTATCAGTTGTGTCCAATATTTGTAAGGAAGCTACCATGATTGATTTCTTGAAAAAACCAAAAGCAGTTAAGGTTTTATCTCAAAATTATAATGTGAAGGGAAGAGGTCGAGGATTTCCTCAGAATAACAAGAAGATTACTCAAGAGGCAAAGATTAAAAAAGAGACTTCACCAACTATTTGTAATGTTGATGATGCATCTACTGGTAATGAAATCGGTGTTGATAAGGAAAATCCTATAGCTCTCTCAAGAAAGGACATCATTTTCCTTTTTTAGGGGAAATCCCTCTACTAGTGAAGGAAGGATATTCCTTTCCTCTAACTCAAGGAATCACCTTGTATATAAAAAAATGAAAGACCTTTTCTTACAAAAGATTAGAGAAGTATAAATCTCAAAAATAATTATAAAAGTAATTTGAAGAATGAACTTGAGAATTGGTTGAAACATGTGCTTGAGAGGAGATCCTAGAAAGAATAACAGCATAGTTAATCATTAAAAAAGAATGACTTCTGGAGACAAAAATTATAACTACCACTACTAGAAAAAAGGATTTTTTCTTGGCGTGTGGGGGGGCTTGTATGCTGCCTCCAAAAGTGGGAATTAGAAACGGTTTTAGCATTAGCTACATTTTTTTAAACCCTCACCCACCAACCCTCCCCTCGGCCCCCTAAAAGCATCACCTATAAAGCCAAGCCTTTTAGGGGTGTTTTTTTAAAAGAATGAATCTGCCCCCAAAATGTCAATTTTCAAGGGGGGTTCTAGACTTGAAAAGTGGACTTTTGGGTGTAATTTGTTAGAACCCCCCCCCCCCCCTCCTCCCTTCAAATCATCACCTCTAAATTTCAAGCCTTTTAGGGAAGGTTTTTGAAGAGATCGCATTGATCGGTAGCGTAAATGGTTGGTTGAAGCCCCCCTGCCAAGTCATTGGCCCTTTGTTATGAGGCGCTGGTTCAATTCTCCTTTCCTTCGTCAGTGTCAAGCCCCAAAAATTGGGTTGATTAGGCGTGAGGGCCCTTCAGGTGGGCTAGCTTAAGGACATTGTGAGGACAAACAAAAAGGTTTTTTAAGAGAAATTAACCAGCCCCAAAAGTGACTTTTAGGGGTGATTGAAATAGCCCTCAGAAGTCATCTTTCAAGGTTGGTTGTAAATCACCTCCACAAAGTCACTTTTGGGGGCAATTTGAAACCCCCTTGAAAATTGACCTATGGGGGAAATTTAAAAGCCCTGCTTGTAGCAACCTAAAGGGGCGGCTTACAACCCTCCTTCTAGCAACTTATTAGGGTGTTCTAAAACCCCTTGTAGCAATGTTTGGAGATGTTGGGAGCCCCCCTCGTACTAAATTTTGGGGGTGTTAAGAGCCCCCCTTGTGGCAACTTGTGGGGGAAGTAGAAGCCCCCATTATAGTAGACTTTACATAATTTCACATTTTTAGATTATGATACTTTCACACTGTTATGTTTGGCACGAGTGAAGAGGATCAAAAAGTTGGGTGGTTGTATCCAATTGAGGTTGGCTTACATGACGCGTCACTGAATTCATCAAATCAAGGAGAGTTTGCAAATGACATTGAATCAACTTTGCACAAACCTTCATTCGAGCATATAATCATCTCTTGGCATTCACTCCATAATGAAAGCATTGAAGAAAATGGATGATGTCATTGAATATAGGGTTGATCCCAATGTATTCTATGGGAATTTTAGGAGGTGTTTGGGAATGTTCTTTCTGTTTTTGTTGATTTGTGCTGAAGGGCATGGCATTATCAAAACATGAAGGGGAAAAAGCTTTGCATATTGCCCAATAACAGTGAAGCAAGTTGAAGGACCAATCCCTCCTAGCCTAGTCACTTTACTATGTTTCCTTTCTAACAAACCCCCACGATTTATTTCAATAGCCTTTGGTAGGGCATCACTGGTAGTAGATTTTGTTTAATTCTCAAAGAGATTTCTCCCCTTAACATAGAGACATTCAGGTATATTTCCATATAATGAATTTTCATTTAGTATCTCGCAGTTGGTTTTGTCTCTAACTCTTTGAGTCTATAGTTTGTTGGGTTGTTAGTCCATCTATCATATTCCCTCCAAAGTGCAACCCTCAAGTCCACTATTTTCCCCATTGTTCTTTCTCCTCACTCTTTTGTCCCAAGGGAGAAATGTAAGGGTTGTGGTCATGGAAGAACTCGAGCTCAACCTCAAACCACCCGAAATTGGGGTTGCAGAAATAACAATGATTTAATCTTGGAAACAACTCAGTATTATCATACTAATGAACACCCACGGGTTCATTAGATTATTTCGAGTTGGGCGAATGAATTGAAGCAACAAGAAATGGATAATGAACTAGAGCTAAATGAATGGCAAGATCTCATCCCCAACCTGAGCCAAAACAAAGGTCGACACACCCAGTTCCAGTAGACCCTTTACCTTTTCTAGATGATGAAAAAGCTCTTGGAAAAAGCATTGACATCCACCTTTGCATGAGTTTTGGAGTTAGCAACGGAAATACAAGAAATCCACAAGGAATTCTAGCTCATTTAGCACCAGATTCAACAACAAAATGCTCATTTAAGTCGTATTGAGAATCATATTCCCTACCTTCCACAAACTAAATAAGGATACAATATCCCTTTCATAAAGTAATAAGGAAAAAAATGGAAATTATTTTTATTATTAAATTGATAATTAATTGAGTTTGTCTTGAATAATTGGGAGTTCTTTTGTCATAATGACTTGGAACCTTGTTATTAATCTAAAAATAGACATTCTCAATATACGTGATAACATTTATATGGTTTTGAATTATAAATCTATTTTTTTTGCACAATGAAAAAGGTGCATCTTTCCTACATCCAAAGCTAGTCACCAAACACAAACAAAGCTAGTCATCAACACAACCAAAGCTAGACAGGAACTCACATCATCTTTACCAGTACTAAGAAATTGCTAAGGTTTATTGACATTCTCCTACTTATATATATACATATATGGGACCTAACAAACCTTGTAACTAGTTACTAATATGTAGAAGAAGATTCCCCATAGATTCATGAGTTCTAGACCTCACAGGAAAATAATCAACCATTTCATAGTAGTGACCCAAACATTTGTCACAAAATTATGTCCATGTAAGCTTAACTACCTTAAAAGTTAAAACCATCTAGTCTGGGTTATATGTTATCAGGCTCGTAATGAGTAATATTACACCAATAAATCACTACCATAAGAAAAAAGGTCATACTTCTTGCTAATATGAAGCAGAGCCTTGAGAATTCAGAAGGGCAAAATAGAGCAAAGCACACACTCAGAGATACACATTGAAGCAGGAAATGTGTTTTCATTGGCTGCTTAATGAATCTATGGTATATAGTCTATTTTGATACTAAGTCTAACAAATTTGTGTTTTAGTAGAGAGATGTCATCATTGATGGGGGTTCAAGGTTTGTTCAAGATGGTTTCCAACCTCAATTAGTGTAGGATAGTCAAAAGGAAATGTGCCTATGGTCTAAAAATGGTGTTGAATTAGTTGAATTAAAACTAGAAGAAACTGCAATAAAATAGAAGCTTCTTATTTCATGATTTAGCCTAAGATGAAGCATTGTAAGTGACAAAAGGAAACTGCAACTACTATGGAAAACCAAAACATGTAGGTCAACTTAATAGAGGTACCTCTTTTCTAAAGAGGTTTGGTCCTCTATATAGAGTTGTTTTGCAATCATAAACACATCACATCTCTATTAGCAATTTCTCCAAGGAATATTTGGTGCTATCACAAACATATTTTAAAATTTAAAATTTCACAAAAAGGGGATAAATTTAAATATTTCACAAAAAATTGCAAACAAAAAAGCACTCAACATGGTTTTTGTCAGTCTTCAAATTACTCTAAAAGAGTTTACAACATGTCTGGGGGTGCTTCATGAGAATTAGGGTACATAATATGTGTTTAACCACTAGATGGTCTAAAATGGATAGGTGCATGAAATATTGTGATGAATTTACACATTGGAGATAACTTAATCCATGATTCTTTGACTTTGGTTGCTTGCATGACATTCTTCCCTGGGGCATTGGAGTTTTCTTGATAGCTTGTTCAATATCCTTTATTATGGCTAGATGGAGAGGTTCACTTGCTTGGAGGATGCCATACATAGGAGGAGTAATATACATTTGGAGAAGGACATCAATGACTTGTTGTAGCATAGATTTTTGGATGGAAATTCTATAGAAAATCCACAAATTTCTGCAACTGTTGACATGAACAATCTAAAACTAATTTCTTTTCATATAAACACATAATTTCTCTACTTATTTTGTAGTGGAATAGGAACATAAATAAATCCACAATCACACAATTCAAAAACAGAATTTTTTAGGGAACCCAACTACGAAAACCCTCTGCTTGGCTGAGAATTTTATTGATAGAAGAATGAGCAATAGATCTCTTACAATATGATATAGTTTCAATAGAGAATAAATGATCTCCTTTCATGAAATAATCTTGAAACAATCTGCAAGATCCCTAATCTGCTTGCCTTCTTCCTTGCATGAATAAGAAGTCCCTATTAAATAAGAATTTCCTCCTATTTCCTATCATATTCCCAAGGCAATTCTTCCCTCTATCAACTCACACACGCCTCCTGCTTGAGTCGCTCTCTCGCAAGTTCACACACAAAACTCGTGCTCAAGAATGAATGCATTTATGTCTTCATTCCTCCTCATAAGCAATTCAAATGGATAAATCTAGCAAATTATGTTTTAGGAAATTGATTTTGTGATTGACAAGTTAACTCAATGAACTAACTCATGCAACTCATCTCATCTCAATTATAGAACTTGAGATTCAATCATTCATCATTTCCCAAATTAACTCACACTAGAAGACAATGAACTCAGCCTTCCACTTTTTCACATTAGTTAAGTACTTCATCACTCATCCTAATTTGTAAGGACCCATCCTAAATCACTGGAATTTGTCCTAAATTATAGGAATTAGCTCCTAAATTATAGGAATTGATTCCTGACCTATAGGAATAAATCCTAATGAAACACATGGCTTAGTAGAAGTAATGGAGTCTATGCAGGCCTGTGACAAAAGGGTGTGGACACCTCTTGTAGCTATTTTGTCTTAGAGCCCTTATTATGTAAGGCATCATCTTGAAGCATGACCTATGTATCCTTGGAGTGGATCAATTCAATTATGTTGGCCTGTGTGAGCTTAATGCAAATTTCTTACAGGGGATTGGACCTACATTCTATTGTTGGCCAAAATTCTCGTGAGATAATGATGTAAGTGACATGGTCTAACCAACATTCACTATTCTCTCTAATCATTGATTAGCACTTCCCCCATCCCAGCTATGGAAAATAAATCCCTTTATACTATTTTTCCTAATTTAAAGCTGAGTGGGAGGATTCCTTTATAAACAGGAGCCTTATTCTAAAACCAATGGATTCAAGCCTTGTAATCATGTAACATGTGCAGGCCCAAGAACTAGGCAGAACCACCATGGCCAAGAATCTACAATATAAACCAAAGGGGATGAATGAGTCCCTTTTGAAAACCACCGAATTCAAGTACCATATAATATAACATGCATAGGAAACTTTACCTTTCTATTGTTAACTAACACAGGCTTATTCTATATAGTAGCCAGATTCTTTTATCGAATCTCCCTTTCTTTAGCTCCTCACAACCACTAGAATGACCATCAATCAAGGTTGTCAAAATCTCAGTTTTTTCACAAGTAAGTGCACCTCCAACCTTCTAAGAGAAAACTCCCGCAAGATAGAGATTCTCTTTCTATTGATTGTCAGACTTATTCTCGTCTTCATCTCTGCCAGACCTTCCTTTAAAACTTAAGTGCTTGTCAATAAGCTACTTGACCACTCAAATGACCATGGAATTGAAGCTCACCTTCGCAAATATTGGACTCTTCTTTGTCAGCGCCTCTTGAACCTTCTGAGAAACAAATAGACTAGAAAATTCTCGTTAAATATCGTTCTTTGAATTCATGTCTCGACAGTTTATTTTCCTCTCAAAATTTTGACTCTCCTATGCTTTGTTGACATCTAATATAGTAATATTTCCATTAACTAATGATCACATAAATTTTTTTTCTCATCCCCATCATTCTACGGATTTCCACAACTTAATAAACTCTAATATCGCCTTGTGCTTTGTTCTAAAGGAAATGGTCATTGCTGGCAATCTTTAACACAAACTTAAACAATTTTACAACATTCCTTCCTAACACAGTTTTTCAAGATTTCTTAATCTCCACGCTTTTGTTGCACCCTCTAATTAGATTGGATCATTGATCCTCTCATTTATCAATGAGAAAAAAAAGGGTTTCGGCCCTAATTCAAAGTATGTTTTCCTCCTTTGTGTTACTCCTCTTAAAGTGCACTCCCTCCTAAGCTTTCTTGTAACACACTTGATTCAAGACAACCACAGGGATTCAATTACACATATAACAAAGATTTGATTACATAGGTTGGGTTCAAAACACTTGAAATAGAGTGCTTCTCCTATTAATGAATTTATACAAATGATTTACATAGGCCCATCTTGGCCCTTTTGATAACAAAAAGCTAAAACCTATTGTATTTTTCGCAATCCTTCAAAGTTTGGACCATACTGAGCCTACTAGCCATTCATGTCTTGACAATGCTCTTAAGTCACTTTGGAAATGAAACAGAAGAAACCCCTGCTAAAACTGAAAATAAAAAGTTAATAAAAAAATCATAGACACTAGTTATGGTCATTTTATACTCGAAGGAAATTTCAGGATTATTTCAATTAGGGCCATTTGAATCAGTAAAATGAGATAGGTTTCCTATAAGAAACCATCCATTTTGCATGATGTTCTGTAATTGTCATTTGTTAAAATTGAACACAACTATGTTCAATTAAATCCCACAAATTTTATTAGTCTCTTAAAGTAGCACGCAAGGTTTTTTAAGAGAATCATTACCCTTGAAGTTGCTCCCAAGGTTCTTTAAGAAAAATTTTTACCCTTGCAAACCCCCAATTTCAGGGGTTGGTTGCCAAGTTATTCAATCTGATTAAACTACCACTACACAATGACAATTAAGCAACCCTATCTACTCAACGTGGAAACTTATTCATTGTCATGGGGTTGCATACAGAACAACATTTTCATTGCCAAAGCTTAAAATAAACCAAAAGACTGCAAACCTTGATGATTTTAATATGAGACCCCACAAAAACACATGGAAAACCACAATCTATTCCAGAATAATCTTTTTACTTAAAAAATAAGATTGAAGACCCCAATACATTGTTCGATGACTAAAATGTATAGCAAGGAATGCTAGACTTAAGACAACTTCATTAAAAATATTGGATATGAAACTTCAAACTAAGAAGAAAACACGAAGATGCGAACCTTACATCTAGAGAAATATTTTGGACTAGAAGGGTAGGGAGCAGAGTGGAGTGCATGTCTCTGAACCTATCTCACTCCATGTATTGATCGCTCTCCTTGCAATCCTCGTAACGTCTTCTATGAGGAGGGCTTTGGCTCCTTCTAGGGATGTAGCTTCTGCTACGGCTCCGGTTTCCTACCATTCCCCCCCCTACGCCCAACACCCCACATCCCCCTCCCCCCACCCCCACATTCCCCCCCCCCCCCCATGGAAATGTTTCATATGAATTTCAAAATGTTAGAAGGAGAATCCTCTGTTACATATTGATAATGTGCATTATAATAATTTGATTGATATGTTTAAATCTGTATATATAATTATACATATATAGATAAATTTTAAATTAATATATTTAAAAATACACACTATAATACTTGCATGATATTTTGTTAATTTGTAAGTTCTTATTAAATGTACAGTGTGCCAAGAATAAACATTTTTTTCAATTTAAAACATGTGGTCACTGTGATTTTGAGTTTAGGTCCATTTCATTCCAACATTAACCCATAACCGAGAGTGCACAGTATGCACCGACGCAATAAAATGTTGGTTGGGTAATTTTTGGTATATGTATCTTATATAGATTAATATAGGTGAGTATAATAGTATACTAATATATATATTATATATATATATATAGATATATATATATATATAATATATCTAGGTTTGTTACATAAATTTTCCATCATTAGATTGCCAAATAGGAGATATACATGGTAGTATTTTTGACAGAACCCCATAATACATCAATCAATGGCTACAAGATAAGATAATTATATTTATGTCAAACTAATGACCACAAAGTAGGTCAAAGGGACTGTTGAGTACACTGATGTATATACAAAGTTGGAGAACCAAATGGTCTCTTATAAAAGATACAATGCATGAAGTAAATCAACATTTGGCCCTAGCAGAGAAGATCCAGGAGCTAATAGGTCTGAGGGTCAGACCCATCTCTCCTAACATCTGAGGATGAATGAATAACGCTAAAGAAACTCAACAAAGTCTATTGGCCCGATGAAGAGCTGATGGAAAGTGTAGATTGTCCACTAAGTCATTTCCTGGGGGGGTTCACACGTTTTTGAATGCTAGAGGACCCAGTCCATCTCCCAGGAACAGATCTGAGACTGAACTGTTGCTGAGATTTCGTATGGCAGGGTGAGGTCCCATGGATCCTCACTGATATGTAGTCTGGATACGTACTGGTATCAATCGATCTCTTGGTGCCTATGTCTGAAGGTAGTACCCTGGAAAATGTTGTGATCCTCTGTTTGTGGTCTAATCTGATGGGAGGTTGAAGAATATGCGCTCGGAACCTAAGAGCCTCCTGCATATATATGGCCAAACATCTCTAATCATGATACCTGAAAAAGTTGGTGAGGGTCCGAGAATCTCTAAACAAGTAAGAGTTGGAGAGAGAACTTTTTAGTGATATTGACAAATCAAGTATCATTAGCCCCACTTAAAGCACATATATTGATAGAGAATGGGCTGACACAATAGAAAACCTTATGTATGATGATTCCCCTATGCATTCTCTAACAGAGAGTACAACCTTGAAGGATTATTCTGATGGCAGCATGGATTATCCTAGTATTACAAATATCTTTGATTCATGTTTTGTTTCACAAACTAATTCTTCACAACAAGAAGCATATGCATCAATTAGTCACCAACAAGATAATGTTCATACGAGGTACTCTTCCAAGAAACTCTTAGTTCAATGTGCAATTGCAATACCTGAAGGTAAACTAGAATTGACATTTGTTAAAATTGGAAACTAGGGCCAAACTCCATATGGGTCATCATATTTATGGAAACTCATATTTTTCTTGGGTTCCTCTCTTCGAGAGGTGTAGAATTGATCTATTGATCATCTGATTCTGACATGTAAAAATGAAGATATGAATTTATTTATATTATGGACAAATTGTCAAGGTCAGCCAACAAGAAAAACCAGCATTCAAACCCCCAACTCATCCTCAAAGTTGCATATAAAAGGAGGATACCTCAAGTCATTTTATTATCATCTCATCTTCACACATCTCTCTCCCCTCACTTGATTGGGTACGCTAATCTGGGCAGCTATCTCTCACACATGTGAAGGGAGGAGGACATTTTTTCTTTTTTGGACTGTTTGACTACGTTGACCGAATTTTAGAGGCTATATTTTGGGCTGTGTTGACCAACATTGACCTCCTTTTTACTGTAGATTGGGTGAGGTGTCTTCTCCTTTGAAGGCTGAAAATCTGGGCATTGAAATTGAGGTGACCTGACTTCTTATTTGACCAGCATTGACTGCCCTATGGCTGACCGTAGTTTGAATTTTGTTGACCCGATTTTGACTGGACTTTTTCAAACTATTTTGGCCTAATTGGGCTTGCTGTTGGAGGCCAAAGTTGACTGGGTTTGACCAAGTTGTTTAGAGGAAGCATTTTTCCCTGTTTGACCAGCATTGACTTTTCTGGTTAGGGCTTATCTGCTGCTATCATAAATTATCATATTTGTAATTTGTACTCTCTCTCTCTCTCTCTGCTAAACTATTGAAGAATATAAGAAGAAGGGTTTCCCCACATTGGGGTTTGTCCCTGGCTAGTGCCACATCTCGTGTCCTCTTGTCGTGGCTTGTCCTCTATTGTTTATGTTTATGTTCTATCTGCATTTTAGTATCATGTTGATGTGATTGCTAAACTAGATATTGCTATTGGGCTGATAAAGAAATTGAAGTAAATTTCTCTTAAGCATAGAACATACCATTGTTACCTAAAATTAGTAGCATCACATATAATCACAAAATTGAGAGAGGCAATGTCAATTCAAGGAGATCCAATGGAAAGAATTTCAGTTTACATGGTGGAGGGTCTTGTTGCACGAATAACATCTTCAAGAAAAGGATTATACAAAACTTTGAATTGTAAAGAGCCACATGGAAGCTTCAGGTTTTTACTTTTCAACTTCCACTAGATCTACTTCCTTCAACCACCAAAAAATTGTGACGTGCATATTTTTTCACTAGTGTGCCTGATTACAATCAAACTGCAAGATGCAGAATTTTGGCTTCATTTCCACATTGGGGTCATAATAGTGATTTTGTATAGTATTGTAGGTCTTATGCCCTCAAGAGGTTTTCCCTCCATACATATCAAATCCCTATATTGCAAGGTATTTTCTTCCTTGCCTAGGAACTAGATTGAAGTCTGCCATCAAAGGCCAAATTTATATGTCATTTCTGAATTGGTATCATAATAGTGATTTTGAAAAGTATTGAGGAAGTTATGGCTATTTTATGTTACGATTTTGTTCAAACTCACTTGGAGTCAGAATCCTCGTGGAAAAGGGAGATCCATTGGATGTAAAATTTTCTTATTTTTTTACAAACTCTAGATCTACTTATGTTGCTTCATGGCATACTAATAGTCACAAAATTAGATTTTCTATGCAAGATCTAGCATAACAGAAAGATGCATTTGCACAACCACCACATTTGAGAAACCATGATGGTCATGTTCAAGAACATGTCACATGTCCTCCAACCATCATTGATCTCTAATCAAGAGATATTACTCCTATGACTTTTTTTGTAATGTCAATGATCTTTATTTTTCTCCAGCATCTTCTCTCTCACCTAATTCTCTTCTTGCTGGTCCATGCATGCTCAGTAGTACCATAACACTCCGAGCGTTATTATTCATTAAGTTTTGTACCTTTGAATTTGAATTGGGTTAGGTAGCTACATAGCAACTTTGAGTTTTCTTCCAAGTCTGGGTACTTGTCTATGATTTCTAGCACACATGCAAGCCTTGAAAGCATGAGAATGTGCAAGAATAAACTCTTGGGATAAATACCCATTTCATTATAAAGGCTTCTCTTACGTTGATGTCATAATGTCAGCAAGGACATTTATAGATAGCTTGACACAAAGACAGTGTTAGCAAGGACATTTGTTAGCTTGCATTTTGATGTATATTTGTGGCTTCTTCAACACAAGCGTAGACCACTGTGATGATTCGGTTCTGTGCTTATGCTGAGGTGAGACACGACATTATATGAACAATGCTGGTCAATGTTCCTAGAATAGAGTTTAGATTGTTATCATCCTTGCTAGCATGCAAAGGTTTGTTAGACCTTGTATATTCTCATGTTGTAGATGTTTTGATTAAGTTAGTGAAACTAGCACCTCCCCATTGACATATTTTCATCACAAAATTGCCAAATGCTGTTAAATGGTTGAGCAAGGTTACAGTGAGTGAACTCTAGTGTTTTTGCTGAGGCAAACACCATGCTTCTTTTAAGTAAAATTTCTAGTGCTGCAATTCTCAGGGTACGTTAGGACTTGAGCTCTCTTGCTTCCTCACTTAACAAGGAAAATGATGATTAGGTACTACCTTACAGAGATCATGATGAAAGTGTTATTATAATCAAGAGTCTAAATTTAGTTGTTGAACTTCTATGGAAACAACTGGGTCTCTGCATTAGTAAGATAGAAAAAACTGGCCATCTTCATTATCTATTGTACCTGTGTCTTCTAGTGCTATTGGAGTTTTACTCCCTCTACCACCAGGCACACAGAAGATCTTGCCATATATTGATGTATTTTTGTAATATGTGAAAAGTTGCAACCTCGTCAAATGACACTTACACAACTAGAATAGACCAATGCTACTGTTAGTGAGATAAAATCAACTACAAGTTCAGCTCATTCCTTAGTGGTCAAGATCCCGGCCCATTGATTACACATAATCCAAGGGAATATCCTTCACTTGACAAGTCAAACAACCAGTAAACTCAAGGAAACAATTTCAAGATGAGTCCACATGTGCTACATTATTAGATTGACTGGGTAAACTAATATCCTATTGCCTGTTCAGATTGCTGGGTGTTTTTTTTATTGCATAGACTTTAAACACATGCCCAACCCATTTCCTTGTAAGCACTACTAAGCATAGGATGATAATATGGACATTTTCATGGATCAGATTCTAGCTAGCTATTTCCTCTACTTTTAGGCATATGGAAAGTTGAGTTCATTCTAGGGAAATTTGATTGCTTGTTTCTTTGTGTCAAGCTATCTACAAATGTCCTTGCTGACACTGTGGCATCAACGTAAGAGAAGTCCTTATAATGAAATGAGTATTTATCCCAATAGTTTATTCTTGCGTATTCTCATGCTTTCAAGACTTGCATATGTGCTAGAAATCATAGACAAGTACCCATACTTGGAATAAAACTCAAATTTTCTAAGTAGCTACCTAACCCAATTCCAATTCAAGAGGTACACCAATTAATGAATAATAACACTCAAAGTGTTATGCAGCTACTAAGCTCCATTATGTAGAAACAAAGATCTCAACAAGTTAAAACTCAATTCATGGACAATTGAAGAGTTAGATTCAACATTTAGTATTTCAATGAGAATATATGAAGTACACTAATCTTATCTATGCATTAATAAGTAACATCTAACAAACACCTTTGGCATATAGCTTTTAGTTTTTACTAGAGATGCATGAACCATTATTAAACAGAATGCAATCTTTTGGGAAGTCCATTCAAATGTGGAACATTACTATGGAGGCCAAGTTAAGCAATAATATAGCATGCATTAATTGTTTTTGCATGGAATTATTGTTGTTTGCAATTTGCTTGTGTTTTCTCTAGAAGTAAATCCACCACGCACTAGATTTCCTTTACCCTACAATGTTATTTCATGCTTGTGTCCTTCTACTTGTTGGAAGAATTGTCATTGAGGTCAAAGGGTGAATGAGCCATATGCCTTGAGAGGCTTGATCAACATATCAGTGGGATTCTCAATGTATATATGTTATTGGTGTTTTTATTGGATGTGGATAGTATATTTGACATCACACCAAACTAGTTCAAAACAATGATCATTGATGTGATCCAATTTCTAGCATGATTTTTGTTAATGCAGTTGATGATGACCAACTTGAAATTTAACTTGCCATAAACAAAGAGCATGAGGAAGACTCGGCTAAAGTTGGACTTGCTTCCTAAAGGACTCTCACCAGTAATGAATTTGATCAGTCACTCAGTTGTTAGCATGGAAAAATAAAAAATTAAAGGTAATTTTCATGGATTATTTCATAACATTGATGGAACTAGGTTTAGTCCAATTGAAGAAACAACTCTTGTTCTTAATACATCAAATGCACCTACACATTCTTCATTTGCAAATGTGATTAACAAGGAAGCAAAAGATATGAATAGGCCTGGAAAGATTGATTATTTATTTAATAGTCGACCCACCAGAGACACACTATAATGCGATGTTGAAAATGAAGATGAGGGTCGGAAGGCTATAGAGATTTTGTGCACAACATGATATATCGTGCTGAAATTGCATGCAAAGAGGAAAGCAATTATAGAACGAGATGGTGACTAACAAATTGGCTATGTTTTATAGCCAGGAAGATAAGTAAATTTTGATAGTTATGATAGGTTAGTGCATCAAGAACTTCAAAAGGTCTCATAGAGACTTGTTACCACTCAATCTAGTAGGGGTCCTAGGAGGGGTACCTATGAGACAACTACTAGACCAAATGACAACAATGGAACAAAGGCCCACTGTCACCACAACCTATGTCCCCTCCTGTTCTTAGATTTTCACCAAAGGGAGGAGCCCCTATAGCCCTCACTTGAGATAGATGTATCTCTAAGGAAGTTTAGAAGTGAGGCAAGGTTCCTAATTCAATGGAAAGTTCAATGAAAGTGCAAGTTTTGAGAGAATCTAGGAAGACCTTTTAAGAAAAAACCCTTGAAAGAAGACCTTTTTTCCCTTGCCTTGTCTTCTCCAAGTGGGGTGCATGGCTTAAAGAGGCTTCTTAGCTTCTAGTTGTAGTTTTTTTTTCATGAGCTAGAAAAGTGGTTCCAACCGCTGCATTCACCTCCAGGTGGTGTGTATTACTAGAGGACACAGTGAAGAGGAGGCCGAGTTTTCTTATGGTGTCTTGCAGTGGAGTTTAGTTGGGAGATTGTCTAGATAGGAAGCATAGGAATTTTTTGTCACTTTGGAGAGTTTGGGAGCTAGAGGAGTGTACTTCTTTGAAGTGTGACTTTTTCACTTCCTGGGACAATGAAGAGGCAACACTTGGTGCACACGTGTGAGGTAGATTATCAATATTTGATGTTGAACTTTGCCGGGGAGGTTAAGGGAAGTATTTGAGGAGGATATTTCTTCATTTGTGGATCTTGGGAGGAGGATTTCGTTGGGGTTCTTTGCAGGTTGTTTCTCGGAGTAGCTTGGAGGGCGTAGGGCATATTGGAGGCAAAATTTGGGTGTTTGGATTCAACCCAAACCCTTTTGGGGTTTTTCTTGGTTTTTGACAAGGATCCCAAATATAAAGTTTCGACATTTTCTGAGCACTGGAGATTGGATTTCTTGTAGTTCCTTTCCAGCCAATAGTGTAGTTTCTGGGGACAATGCAGAGCATTAGAGGAGAAGTCATTTCCAGCTTCGATATTATTGTTTTATCACCTGGGTCCTATCAAACTTGCCCTTGAGGCAAGCCCAGGTGCATTTCTCCATATTATTGTACTTGCTCCATTTCATTAATAAAATGGCTTAACTGGTTCTCACTTTTGGAGTTTTAATAAGCATTTGTTTATTGATTTAATTTCCTGTGTCACAAATCGATTTTTTTTTGCATATCACTATTTATTTAAGTTTGTAACATTACACTACCCCTTTCTACAATTACCTTCATTAGCATTACTTAATGGAGTTTCATGGATAAATTATAAAAAATTTCTCACTAGGAACATTCTTTTCATATCATTAATGAGTAACACATGAAAAAATTCCAAAGATCACAATTTCACACCATATCAAGTAGATTAGGGCATAAATATTCCCTATGAGAAGGAATTCCATGCATTAAACATTTACATAAAGATATTCAACAAGAAAAAAGCACTTGCTAGACAATATGAAGTATAGCCATCCATCAACAATGCATCTAGAAGCTCCAAAAGGATAGCAATAAATCCATACATCAAAGTGCATCCCAAAAACATCTAAATATTCTTCAAAATTTCAGGTCCAAATCCTCTAATGAGGCTACTTAAAATCCCAAGTTTGATGGTTTTTAATGATACTAGGTGTCATGTATTTATACAAACTCTAGCAATTCGAATTTGTAATTATGAAGCCCATAAAACATAAAAAACGATGTGAAGACCGTTGGTTACAATAAAACCAAGATAACTTAACAATTAATCAATATTTAATCTCATTTTTAGCTCATGTAGGGATGATGTCATCTATGCGAAGTGCTCTCCAAGGCTAGCGTTGAGGCCTCTTGTGCTGAAAGTGTGGGAGAGGGCCTTCAAATCAATAAACAAGGGGGACATGGCATTGAAATGTTGCAAAACATCTCCAAATCCCTATTTAGGCTATGTGGACTCCAAATGGGTCTCATGTGTCTCCAAATGGCTCAATATCAAGTCAATGCTCCATTAATGAGGGTATGAAGATGACACAAGCCCTCCCATGTCTCTTCGGATGAGACAAAACCTCCTTTAGGCCATTGATTAGTTGCCATGTGTCAAGTGTCGATGTGTGTCCAATTGGGAAACATGGTCCAAGCACATCATCTCTATGTTATTGGGGCATGAGCAAAAGATTTGTGGTGTTGAAGAAGCCCATAGTGGGACAATCAATGCTTTGCAATGGTAGAGGCCCATGGCTCTCAATGCTCACCCTATAAGTGCCATTATGACCCATTGGAGGGCTTGGATATCATATAGGGAGACCAAGTTCAAGATGGAGACCCACCTGCAATCTTGTATAAGATCCAATGTGTCCTCCTCACCTTCTAGTATGACAATCCATTAATGTAATTAAGTAAATAAGCTTACCAACCAAGGGAAAAAGTGGACACTTCATAGTGGAATGGCCTTCCAAATGGGATTTAAAATGTATAGGTGTTACCAAGCTCAACAAGAGGGGTTAATAAAGGACCCTATTAGGCATTTTCAACCTATAATAAGGTGACAGGCTCATGATACATCCATCAAATCACATGTGTGATGGGAAATGGTGATGGAACAAAGTGGGGGCAAAGGGAATGCTCCGAGCCACATGCCATGGCGCTAGGGTAGCTATGATGAAGGAAATGCACACTAGTATATGGATGTAATTTGAAAATTTATAAAACCAATTTTAATTCTATTTTAGACATATAAACAAAGACATTACTAGACTCTCTAGGACATATTTGAAGTGTGATAGACTGCTGAATTTTTGAGACTTGTAGAGAAAAAACAAATAATTTCCTATTAGCTTTTTATGGTGGCTGTAAGGTGGCATCAGTGCCTCTAAAGCAAAGGGGAATATGGGGTCAGAAAAGATGCTTGAGAGGACAAAGTCAATGAGACAATGATGGTAGTAAACCTCCAACTTGTAGGTTTACTCAAACCTTTTCCTTCTGTCCTATACTTTATAAATTCATCAAATGGGAGATCACAAGTGAAGACAATCTCCAAGATTATGGGTTTTGTATTGATCATGGACAATTTACTCATGCATTCAACCAAATGTAAAGAGACATATAGTCATGTAAAATAATCAATGGAAAATACAAATAAAGAGAAATTTTGTTAGCTGACTTACCATCCCATAATCACCATCAAAGGAAATGGAAAAACCCAAAGGCAATGACAAATAGATATAAGAAAGTATACCATTGCTCTACAAGATGTTCAATGTTACGATGCGAAATGATAAGCAGTTCCCTGAATAGGTTCATCAAACTTTAAGGATCTCAAACAAGTATGATGGAAAACAATGAAGAACTATAAACATGAACCTCATCATAGATACAGGTGACAAGGTTATGGTAATGGAACATACATGGTTTTTAGAGGCAGAGGAAGTTTGATACCATGTCTTGACAACAGAAAACATAGGGAATGCACTCAAGGGGATATTAATCGGGAAAGCATGAAAATGGTTATCCCAACCTACATGTCAACATTATTGGTGGTCAGATGAGAAAGCGTCATGATAGGCATGACATTTGCCAATTATATTCCATCTGTTTTCTTTCTATTTTTGGTCCTTAAGATCTTTCCATAAATCTCATAACGTGGGAGGTTTCCCCATTTAGAGAATTCACATTGTTCACTTTATTTGGAGATTTAATTGGTTGTAAACTAACCGTTGAAAGAAAACATGCATGTGGGTGACATTTCGTTGAAGATTATGGTATGTAAGGATCTATAGGATAGGCCTTGAAAGAAACTATAAGAGGAGTGAACAACATGGAAAATGGACTAAATAACTCCCCAAACCAGTAATGAGTTGACTTATTCTTATCAGTAAGGTTAAAAGGTAGGGTTTTGCAACAAGATTCCACCGAAATAACAGATCATAATACACTTGGCAAGCATGAAGAGTTTGTCAAGCTAAGCATGTTTTCTTTCCTCTTCCACAAGAAATTAAGGTGAATTTCTCTTCATGATTTGGGCATCTATATAGGTAGAGTTTGTACAAGGGTTGAAAAATATTCTTTAAGCAATTTTACAACAAAATAACTCATCATTCTCTCACCTACCAATTCCAACGATCCACTCCACTAGTGCATGCTACTAGGATTATTGTAGCCTGGCATGTGTTGCCACTATGATGTAATTCAATCCCTTGAGTAATATATTGATTTGGGTCAAATAGGCCTTGAATTTAGCTCTTCAAATATTTTAGTTGAAGAGTTGTTAGTTGTATTCAAGTGTTTGGTTAGATTTAATGCACTTACAATATATCAATAAGCGACATACTTTTGCCATAATAGAAAATATTGTACCCTCTAATCAAATGGCCAACTTCATATCTTACCACCACCATATTCATTATCTGAGTATAAAATTTAGGGCATAGATCTTTTACCATGAATATTTTATACAATACCCATAGGGGCATTTTACCAATTGCGAAATATGATGCTTAATAGGATAGGACTTTAGACTTTGCATTGAATTTTACAAACTAACATTGCCAACAAAATTTAAAATATAGGCAAACAGATTTAGACTCAAAGGATTAAATCATACTCAACTCCTTTTTTTCCTTGTAGTATGGCTCTTCCACTGGATTTTTTGCAGTCCTCTAGATGGTGCCTACCGTGTTCCCGCCTTCCCATACTCTTCATACCATTAGACCAAATAACCTCCTCCTTTTTGTCTATAACCCCTTGAAAGAAAAATCCAATGCATGCACCT
Organism: Pinus taeda; assembly: GCA_000404065.3. Taxonomy (NCBI): domain Eukaryota; kingdom Viridiplantae; phylum Streptophyta; class Pinopsida; order Pinales; family Pinaceae; genus Pinus; species Pinus taeda. Next base: position 24,859 of record APFE031376084.1, read on the forward strand.
AATCGATGGAGGCCCACTCCATTTGTTTCCACACCCCTCGCCGACCACCAAGAAGGAATCCTCCCATATTCTTTTTCCATCCCTGCATCATGCTTCCTTGACCATTTTCCTGTCGAACAAAAGGTCCCTCCATCTTGTAGGAGTATGCCAACTACCCCCCGTCTCCCAAATTTTATTATTATATTTTTTTTTGATGTGGCCAGGAAACCTCCATGTGCTTAGGTACAAGATAGTTCTCTTCTATGTGGCCCAATGCAGTTTCAAAGAAGCATGTCCAACAGATATCTATCTATCTATCTATCTATCCTATCTATCTATCTATATCTATCTATATATATATATATATATATATATTATATATATATATATATATATATCTGTATGTATGTATATGTATAATGTATATTTATATGTTGTTTTTCTTCTTCTTTCAACTTGTCCCTTGTGAACACTTGTTGGTCACCATGGCTACTACTAAACAAGTCAACATCCCAAGAAAATTTCCCCTTCCTCCACTTTGGAATAAGTATCCTCAAAATCAACCCTTTTTATTTAGTTAATTTTACAATGTTTATGATAAAAAAGTAATATGACTGGGACTATTGTAAATACAAGAGTTATACTCCTACAATTCAAGAGATCAGTTTGGTGAGAGGAACTAACCTAGTGACTCAGTGAATAAATAAAGAACCAAGGCTAATTTGAGGTAAGATAGTTTGAGGTCCAAAAAGAAAGGAGAGAGATATCTAAAGAATTTAGAAAAGGAACTTGGTAAGGAAAAAAATCTATACGAGCTTGTGGAGTGTGAGGCATATTCCAAGAGGATTAATGAGGTCTGAGATAAGTAAACAAATATGAGTATAAGAGCGAAAGTGAAGACAAGCTAAGGAACCTGGTCAAGGTAGTGTAGACAAAATTTAGAAGGGACTACCACAAAAGTATATATCTGAGTAGATTTATGAAATATATATTTGAGCAAAGTTATGAAGTGTAAATGTGTCAGAGCAAAGGTCTGAAGGAGTGAAGTTATGAAACATATTTCTGTGATATATTCTCTGTGGAAAGAGGGAGAGGTTCTTATTAATACGGTTTGTGTTTTTTTGTGGAGAAAGGCTGTGATCAAGCTTGTCACGTCTGAGTTGACTATAATCCAATTGGAGTTGTTGTGAAGTAAAGATTGTCATAAAATCCATTTTGACCATACTTCTCAAACTAGTTTTTGAAGAGTTTTTTGTAATAGATTATTTAGAGCGCCTTTGAAGAAATCCTTTGAAGCATTCTTGAATAGACTTAATGTTAGATCTGAAACAAAAGTAAAGTAATCCTTGCAGACAAAAGGACATTCTTTAAAAAACACATGAAGATCCTAGGATACACCTTCATCGAATGATAAAATGATAGCATAATTTGAGCATATTTTGAGTTGGAAGCAGAGTGTATTCATGATGAAATTAATTGAACATTCTTCAAGCCTTTTTTGAAACAATAGTCACTCTTGAAGCATAGTTGAAGACCAACACTTGAAGACTTTTTTTCTTGAAGCAATCATCCTTGCAGTATAGTTGAAGACCAACACCTAAAGACTTGTTTTGTTGGAGTAGACATCCTTGGAGCAGAGTTGAAGATCAACACTTGAAGACATGTTTTGTTGGTGCAACCATAAAAGTTTCGCTGAAGCAGAACTGAAGTTTTTGTAGAGGTAGATTTGAGAGCACTTTGTAGACCTATCTTGGATACATGTTTTAAAAGTATTTGACATTTTTGATGGAGGCTTTAAGCAGTATTGAAGCCACCTTAAGGGATTGAAGCAAACTGAGAGGGTTGGATCCTTAGAGGATTGGAGTCATCATATAAGGTTGGAGCCTGGTTTAACATGTGAAGTTTGGAGTTCCCATACAAGGTTGGACCCTTGTGAAAGACTAGGTTGGAGCTTGGATTTGTAGTTGAATATTGGAGTCCTCGCTTGAGCCTTGAAGGAGTTAAATATTTTGTTGAACTAGTTTGAACTTGGGTTTTTAGAGTCCTCATAATTTTCATTAATAAAATTATTTTTTTGTTGGACATCTTGTGTTTTGGTTTAACTGGTGATTTTAACTGGCATAATATAACAATTGTAAAGAAATATTGATTCAACCCCCCTCTCAAGATTTCCAACACTATCACACCTTACATTTTTTTCACCTTGCAATGTTTTTATTAACATGCTAAAAGGAACTTTCACAATGCAATGTTATTGTTAGTAATCTGGTTGTTTATGATAGAAGGAAATCTAACACGTCTTAGAGTTCCTTCATCTTGGAATGTTATTATTAGAAATGTGCTTGTGTTTGTGTTAAAAGAAAAATATAGTATGTACTGGATTTCTTTTGGCATGCAATGTTGTTGTTTGTAGTATGCTTGTATTTGTGCTACAATTAAAGCTAACATGCGCTAAATTTCTTTCATCTTGCAATGTTGTTATTGGAAATGTGCTTCTGTTTGGGCTTGAAACAATGCTAGATTTTTTTTGCTTTGCAATGTTGTTGTTGTCAATTTGGTTGTTTATGATAGAAGTAAATCTAGCACGTGTTAGATTTCCTTCACCTTGGCAATGTTATTGGAAATGTGTTTGTGTTTAGGCTAGAAGTTGTGCTAGATTTCTTTTGCTCTACAATATTGTTGTTTTCAATTTGGCTGTTTATTATAGAAGGAAATCTAACATGTGTTAGGTTTCCTTCACCTTGGCAATGTGCTTGTGTTTGTGTTAGAAGGAAATATAGCATGTGTTAGATTTCTTTTGGCATGAAATGCTATTGTTGGTAGTATGCTTGTATTTGTGCTACATGTAAAGCTAACATGCATTAAATTTCTTTTACCTTGTGATGTTTTTATTGGAAATGTTCTTGTGTTTGGGATAGAAGTTGTTCTAGATTTCTTTTTCCATGCAATGTTGTTGTTGGCAACATGATTTTGTTTAAGTCGGAAGCAAATCTAACACGCAATATTCCTTTCACCCTCTAATGTTGTTGTGTGCTTGTGTTTGTGCTATGAGTAAATCTAGCACGTGTTAGATTTTCTTCACCTTGCAATGTTTTTATTGACAATATGCTTCTATTTTGGCTCAAAATAAATCTAGCATGGAATAGATTTCTTTTTCACTACAATGTGGTTGTTGGTAATATGCTTTTGTTTGTGCTAGAAGTAAATCTACTATGTGTTAGATTTATTTTATCTAGAAATGTTGTAATGTTTTTGTGTTTGTGTTTGTGCTAGAAGGAAATCTAGCATACATTATATTTATTTCACCCTTCTATGAGTTTATTGACAATGTGGTTGTATATGCATTAGAAGGAAATCTAGTATGCACTAGTTTTCGTTCGCATTGAAATGTTGTTGTTGGCAATTCAATTGTTTGTGCTAGAAGGAAATCTAGTATGTGTAATATTTCCTTCACCTTACAATGATGTTATTGGAAATGTGCTGAAAGGAAATCTAACATGTGCTAGATTTATTTTTCCCTAGAATATTTTTGGTAATATGTTTGTGTTCATACTATAACAAAATCTAGCATGCGCTAGATTCTTTAACCCTACAATGTTATGTGTTTGTGTTTGTGCTAGAAGGAAATATACCACACATCGGATTTCTTTTGTCTTGCAATGGCGTTTTTGACAATGTGCTTGTTTTCACTAGAATTCAATCTAATATGCAGCATGTTTCTTTCACCCTACAATATAGTTATGTGCTTCTGTTTGCGAGAGAAGGAAATCTAGCATGTGTTTGATTTCATTCACCTTGCAATGTTGTTATTGATGACATGTTTGCATTTGAGATATAAGTACAAATAGCATGTTAGATCTAATTCACCTTGCAATATTGTTATTGGAAATATGATTATGTTTGTGATAGAAGAAAATCTAGCATGAGATAGATTTCTTTTACCCTACAGTATTGATGTTGGCAATATGTTTGTGTATGGTGGAAGGAATTCTAGCATGCACTAAATTTATTTTACAATGCAATATTGGTGTTAGCAACGTGCTTGTGTTTGTACTAGAATAAAATCTAGTATGCAATATATTTCTTTCACAATGCAATATTGTTGTTGGCAATGTGCTTGTATTTGTGATAGAATGAAATATAACCTGCATTGGATTTATTTTGCAATGCAATATTGTTGGAAATGTACTTGTGTTTGTGCTAGAAGGAAATCTATCATGCATTGGATTTCGTTTTCCCTACAATGTTATTGTTGACAATGTGCTTGTGTTTGTGCTAGAAGTAAATCAAGCATAGGCTAGATATCTTCCACCTTGCAATGTTATTTTGGCAATGCAATTATGTTTGTGCTAGAAGAACCCATAAAATGTGTAAGATTTCTTTTATTTTGCAACATTTTTGTGAGTAATATGGTTCTATTTACGCTAGAAGGAAATTTAGCATGTGGTGGATTTCGTTCGCCTTAGAATATTGTTGTTGGGAATGTGCTTGTGTTTGTGCTAGAAGGAAATCTAGCATGTGCTAGATTTATTTGACCATGTAATGTTGCTTCTAGCAATATGCTTATGTTTGAAGTAGAAGGAATGATATTGATTGTTAGCTTTCATTTGAGGTGCAATGTTATTATTCGAAATGGGCTTCTACTTGTGATATAAGGAAAGCTAGCACACATTATATTTCCTTCATAATGCAATGTTGTTATTAGAAATATGTTTGTCATTATGCTAGAAGGAAGGTTAGAATGTATTAAATATCCTTCATCTTTCAATGTTATTGTTGAAAATGTGTTTGTGTTTGTGATAGAAGTAAAACTTGCCCGCGTTAGATTTTTTTGCAATGCAACATTATTGTTGGAAATGTGCTTGTATTTGTGTTATAAGGAATTATAGAATGCACTAGATTTATTTTTTCTTGTTCCAAAAGGAAAACTATCACGATTTCACCCTCGCCAAGGTTAGTGCTATGATATTGTTGTTGGTAGTGCATTTGTGATTATGCAAGAAGGATACCTAGTGATTACTAGCTTTCTTCTAGACACCATTACACTTATGCAACCAATACTCTAAGGGTGAAATTGTCTCAATAATCACAATGGCTAGAGTTATAGCTTTTGATGTTCCCTTTTATTGAATTTGGAACAATTTATGAAGATCAATGATAGTGAAAAAGAAGTGTATATAAATATATGTTGTTGTTGGCACTATTTGTGCTAGAGTTGGAAGGAAATATAGCTTTCCTTTTGGCACAAACACAATAATCCAATCATAATTATTTGATCGACAGATAATAATGTGATCTCTGTATAATTTTGAAGTTTATAAATAAATGTACTATAGAGGTATACTATACTTTTCTTCCAACGCACATGTACGCAACTTTAAAGTATCAAGAACAATTTTTTAACATGTATTGTTTTTCTCTCCATTTTTTGTATAGTTATGAACTTCCAAAAACAATTTCACTAATGTTTGGATGCATAAGATAAGACTCTTCATCATCAACATAACAATCTAGGAAAACTCAAATCTACATTTTTTGAGGACCTAAAGTTAACATCCCTTTGTATCCATCCTAAATAGTATGTCCTTAGATGTGTATAGGTAGGAAGTGCTAACATTGGAACTAAAGATTTGTAAAATAATTTTTCTTTTCTTTTAGAATAAAAATGAGAATTATCTAGTATTTACAGTACAAAAACTTTTGTTTGGAAGAAAACCTCTCATTTGGCTTTCAATTATCAAGTTCAAACATCAAACATCCTCACTAAGTTAAATATAAATATAATTTCTCCTTCTCATGGGGATTTTAGACATCTTATGTAGCATCAATATAATCTTGGAATTTCTTAGATTTTCCAAAGGACCATGTTTTGGTTCTTCAACTTCTACAAATTTATTATGATCATTATCCATATGCATGCATCAAGACTACAAGTGTCATTTCTTAAGTTAAATAAAAACTTGGTGGTTTGATATGAGTTGATATTTGTCATTCTATGGTACTGTCTACATCTCTAATTTCTTGGTCTTCAGATATACTTCGTGTAATTTGTATGTAAATACTTTTTGGTAGTAGACACTAGATGGTGGGGAACAATGTTTCATTACATAAAATATGACTACCATACTATTTTAACTATTGCATCTATATTACTTTTTTGAAAGTTGTGTTTTTGTGAAAATATAAAATCACACTTTACATGGTTCAACCTTTTAATTACAAATTACGATTTAATTGTTGTTACAAAATTGGTACAAGCTACAACGGAAAATATAATTTTGGCAAAAGGGGAATATGTTTATCTCCTTATTATGATCAAGTCATTGGGTTAGGAAGGGTTCAATCTACAGAGTCTAGAACTTATTATGTCAGAGAAAGGGTTAATGCAGGTTATGTTACAATTTTAATAGTTGTTGTCACTCAACCACATTTGATTGAGGAGGATGTTAGTGAAGGGGACGTACACTAATGGAAGATCATGGATTTGAAGCACAACATAGGTAAATCAAAATATTGATGCATGTGTTAAATATTCTTGATAATATAGTAAATGTTTTTTTTTTAGTAAATTTTAACCTTGTTTACATTCATTTATAGGTGCAAATGTTTCTTGTGCATTTTTTATTGGAGACAAGGTAGATCTTCTACAACATGGAGTGAAGGTGGGTGAGGGCTCCATATTCAATACAGAGATTGGGCATAAAGTGCATGGAAAGATGGTAAATAAATGATGCATAGTGGTTAAAATTGAGAAGGTGTTAAAACATGATGCTCCTCTACCACATCCAACAAGAGCATACACTAGGGGTACATTGGAATCTTATGAGATTTGGCTAGAATCAGATATGGAACCTCATTGTCATGATAATGCCATAAATATTCCCCAATATAGGGTTAGATTCATATGTAAAAATGTTTCTCTTATTCATGAATGCATGGGAAAAAGCATGTGTATTGCCAAAGGAATGCTAGTCAATGTTCGTGAAGATGACATGCCATGAGGGTGAAACACTAAGTGAAATGGAATTTGGTGTTTTTTTTTGGAGAGATAGATGGAAATTGTGAAATATGCAGAATTGGGGATAAGTTTGTACATTGTTTGGTTAGATGGTTAATAAACAAGATGGTGGACAAAAAATGTGTGATATTAAGGGTCAAGGAAAAGTTCAAGGAGCCACCCAAGGAAATGGTGATATGGGATGTTATATAGGACAAACATCCCTTAAACAAATGGTATGGGTATATTTGTAATGAAAATGATAGAAACTCAATTGATATGCATGTAACAAGGCCATATAAAATGATTAAATGAGTTATGGCTACAAAAAAATTGCAAAATGTCAAACAAAAATAGATGAAGAGAAATAAATTTGACTTTTGGCAACAATTATATGTTGTAGAAAATATTGTCTTCAACATGTGGATATGAAGGCCATTGTAGGTACTAGAAGGGGTATGAGACAAATAAAGAAAAATGATATTAGGGAATTTGTCTTGAATTCAATAATGTCAAACACAGTCATGTCAAAGAGCATGTCAAAGAGCCATGGCCATGGCCATGTCCTACCACCTATTGTTAGAAATGTAAAGAAAATGAGATTTAATGGGAATATTATTTGTAAGAAAGCATGGTCTAAGATACATAAGATTCCTCAATGCACATTCTATAACTACCAACTTTATTTCCAACATGGACAAATCAAAGCTATTCATGGTAACACCAACACATGCAAATCACAGGCACACACTGTGGTAGCCATAGAAATATTGCATATAATTGTAATGGATAATATGTATTTTTCACCAAACCAAACATGTCATGTTGAAGAAGATGGAACATTTTCTATTTAGGATTGCTTCCTTCGACTTACACACAAAATCCTTAAGAAAGGATATTCTACCGAGTATTTATACAGGGCCCAATTTGTAATTGAACAAGATCAGTTCATTCACACATCTATTTAACATATTATATTTTATCCTAAATGGATTGCTTTATATTCCAAGTTTCTTGGATTGTTTAACTCATGAGTCAGATTTCATTATCACATCACTCTTTCACAATCAAATACAATGTGAAGTTTAGCAATCACTCTCAGTGCTCCAAGTAGTTGAAAGAGAGCGTGGGACTATAAAAGAGACTATATGGGAGCTGCACGTCAAGGAGGTTGCGCACAGGATCGATATGTCATAGGGGTCGCGACTGTGCATAGGGAGCCACGCTGTTGCACGGATAGGCTGGGAGGTGACCGTTGTTGTCACTGTTCATGAAAATAGGTCTAGTTCAAGACAAAAGGGAGTGGGCGACAGGAAATTAAGATACAAATTAAGAGCTAGATTTGGGACGATCTACTGCCAAAAATGCATTAATGACTCAGAAGTGGGCGGAAGGGTCAAATTCAAATTCAAAAACTGCTATAAAACCATTAGGGCTAGCCACAGGGCAACACCTGGTTGTTTGAGAATTGAGCAAGTATATAGCACTAAGTGCCACATACTCTTACCACCCTCAACTAAAGACACGATGATGGCTGCAAGAACAAGAGTGCGATTCGTGGAAGTTACCCCAAAGCCTAGTATGGTCGAGGAGGAGCTTGGAAAGGTGGCAGTTGCACCAGAAGTTCCTAAGTCACCATGCATACCGTGACCACAGAATGATAAGTAGACAATGGGGCCAATATGGGTATCACCACAGAACCCCAAATTAAGTAAATTGTCAACGGTAGAGAAGGGCAAAGCTGTTACCCTTGAAACATAGTAGGAGGAGGAAGATTTGCAAGCTCTCATCGCCCAAATTGAAGTGTAGGACGATGAGGTGGAGAATGTTTCCCAAGTGTCTTTAGTGCTAAAATTACCCCCCTACATCCCCTCATGGAAGGGGAAAGCCAAGATACTAAAGGACCTTGAGGCCACGAAGAGTGCGCTCTAGACCTCGCTCCTTTTGGATGAAATAAGGTTTCAAGGTCCGCCAATGGGATGGGTATCTAATATGAAGCTTGAAGAATAGGACCTCGCAGGCACTGAGAAGTTCCCACAGTTGGCTGCGGATCAATTACTAAAGTAGAAATGATTACGCAGTGTGGAGAGGGCAGGGTTACTCCATCTGCGATGGATACCCCACTACCACCGCGCCCATCACAAATTTTGTCATCTGATAGATGTTGTGCCTAGTAAATGATGAGTATCTCTGGTTAGAGGAGTTGATTCCCATCATGGCTGATTTAATTCACCAGATTTCTGGGCTGCCCATTAAAGGAGACGACCCTGCAGCCATAGCGGGAAAGAGCAGCGACTTGGCCCTCGCAGAGGCTATGAAGGCCAAATATAAGATGGAGAAGAGGAAGAATGGGTACTTAATAGAAAGAATCAAGGACTAAGGGGTTCACGTAGCCACCCAGCTGCTGGCCGACAAGCTAATGTGGAAATGCCATGCTGATGAAGTGCCAACATCTGTAATTGCATTGGAAGAGCAATGCACGGAGGGGGTCCAGTTCAACTGGGCGCAGTTCCTCTGTGTATGGTTTTTGACAAATTGTAGAGAGGCTCAAGAGCAGGGTAAGACCTTCCACTATGTGTGGTTTCTCTTATCCATCCTGTTGGTTGCAGGAGAGTTGCCGAAAGATAGCCAGTTTCCCAGGATTGAAAGTGACCTATTTGAAGCCGTGAGGTACACCTTGCTCTAGGAAACAAAATATGCGACGAGGATTTTTATAGACATATTTGGGCACTGCAACCCCAATCACATATGTCCATACACCAAGGGATTCTAATTCCCTAAAAGTGTTGTTTCATACCCTAAAGGAGCAAGGTCAGCTGATTACATCATCTCCCAGAAGTTCTCCATGAGAAACTACTCAGAACTGGTCAAAACTGGACCATACAGACAGCTCAGTGCTAAGGGTGTGATGCATCTCACCTGCCACATGAAAAAAGTGTGATGCATACTGAAAATACCTTCTGTAGGGTGCGATGGGCGAAAGTAGACAAATGGCAGAGACAGTTTGCAAGGTGGATGATCATGGAATCTTCCAGAAACTTCTCTTATGACACTTGCCTCTCTGAATTCACCCAGGGATGAGTAAGAGATCATGAATCTCCAAGTGGAACCAAGAATTATCAGAGAGAGGACACTAATCAAAATCCCAAAAGTTGACTCACCCCCCTGCAAACATCTATATATGGATCCCTCATCCCAGAGATCCAGGGGCTGGAATCTTGTATTTTTGTACAGAAGTGTTGTTGATTTCTTGGTGGAATATCATAGTGTTTGGTGATCTAAGATTTTCATGAGGTGAATAAGGGATTTCATGCTAGGAGGATGACGCTAGGTCAAATCAATGGGTTGTAATCCTCTCTGCTACACTTTCTATCAATAAAGCTATTCTATTTTTCCTCCACATTCTTGTATGTTTGATGATATATGCATTTGTGTGGTCAATATATATCTGGTCCTATATTGTTTATGATTGTAAATCCCTATACTTTGAAGGTATTATGCTGCTTTGACTTTACAGGTGCTCTTTGAAATGGAGTAAGCAAGGAAGGGGTGGCAAAGATCTATCAAAGGGGAGAAGAAACAAGTAAGGATCCACGCGAATAACCGAGGTTGGTACTCTTTGCTTCTCTCCCATCTACTTCTCATAAAGGCAAATGAAAGTAACTTTAGTTTGTTTGTTTCTAAGATAGCTACCTGTCTTAGTGGGACTAGAAGCTCCGAATGGACACTAGATTTCCCGATCACAAAATGGTGACTTCGCCGGGGAGCGAATAGCTTGTTTGCTTGTCTATAGTTGTTTTCTTTATAAACTATAGATGGAGCCTGAAGTTAAGCTAGCTAGCCTTCAAACTACATTTGCTATGCAAGTGCAAAGTAGATCAATGTTGCTTCAGTCCATCTCTAGGTTTTGTTTATAAACTAAACAATTGATTTGCAAACATCCTAATTTCCCTGGTTGTGGCTCAAGTAACCTCATTAGATCAGCCCCTGCGATTTGCATTTACTGACTATCATTAGCTCGGCCTAAATCCCTGAACTAAGCTGCAAACTGTGACCAAAAAGTTGAAGTCTCGTCCATGAACCATCACACCTTCTCCTCTTGGCAATCTAGATGCATCACACCTCCCGTGTGTAGTAGGTGAGATGCATCCCTGTTTCCCTCTGTTATAGGTGCGATTATCAAATAAGGCTGTTTCTGCCTCCAGATTTTGGTTTTTCTTCACTCTCTTTAGCTTTATTCAAGAGTTTTGTTGTATGTGATCAGTATATCACTGTGGAAACTCCCTTCCTTTGCATTATTTAGCCTCCATTGTACAAAGAGCTGTAAATGTTTTTATGTGTTTTTCGCCATTTACAGTTCTCCTTTACAAAGAAGTAGCTTAGTCGAACTGTCATCTTTTGATTTGGAAGTGTTGCAAGTGTCATTTTCAGTCAAAGAAAAGAATCCTACTATTCTTGATGGTCGATTACACTGTTGCTCTTGTATTTTATTTGAATTAATAGTTTTTCAAGTGTCGAAAGCAGTTTTCAATTCAAAATCGCAAAATGTCGTCATTGTCTTCCTTTCTTCTTTTGAAGAGAAAATTGTTAGTACTCTCGCTTTGAAAAGATAATTCAAATTTGTGCTTAGCATTCTTTTTGTCATCCACACATTAAGAAATCAGAAAACAAATACATGCATGCACATTTGCATTTAGACTGCTTGTTGATTTTGATTTAGGACAGTGCATCTGGTGTGTGCTCTCTGCTCTATGTTGAAAGAATCTCGCTTCTCTTTCCTTAGTAGCTAGGATTTTCATTGCAAAAAGAAGAATAAACAATTGTTTATCATCTTAGATTGCATTTTAGGAATTATATATCTACATCACGCAGTGAACCTTAAAGGCAAACTTCGTAAGAAAGATCAACTGTAAAATAAATTCAATGAACATAAAAACGCTTTGGAACCTAACACACAACATTTAGAAGTCTAGGCTAGAGATGTATTCTGGCGTCATAAAGCCTGGTAACTATCGCTTTCATCGTAGGTTGGGTGATTCCTCCTCTTTGAGACGACAAGTGCCAGTACAAACTTGTGCTTCCACGTACCGTCGACTATATATTGGGAGACCACAATAGGCTATATCCTTTATCCTTAGGAAGCTGTGTCTGTCGCCCTATCGATCGCAATGCACTGAACACATCATTCGGGAAGATTGACTGCCGTACCGTAAAAAGTATTATGCAGTTTTGCGATTGGTTTGGTAATCCCTCTATCTATATTTCTAGAGTAGTCTCTTTTGTTTCTTTTCAGACTCCTTAAAGGAAAAGGTCCATCTGAGCACTTGTCACTTTAGGCTCACTAAAAATCGAAGGCGACTAGAGTCATCTTTAGGTTTTTCTTGACTCTTAAAAATTGAAAAAGCAAGTTGTGTCAAAGCATCTAAAATTCATTTAATTCAGAATCACTTTTTCCCCTTTATTTTGAGTTGATCGAGTAGTCCGAAATCGTGGATGAAAGTCAATCGAAACCCCATTGTTCGCAGAGATTAAAGAGTCAACTGTCTTTGACTCTGGAAACGAAACAATTTCGGATAAAGCAAACTCATTTAACTGGATCAAAGTCCCCTGGTTTGCTTGGAACTTGTGTTCCAACATCCTCAGGGACTCCAGTTACTCCAACCATTTCTGGTATCCCTTCCCTTACAAAAGAAGTTACGCGGCCACAAGAGGACATTAGAACTGATCCTAGTGTAACGGTAAACACTTCTATTCCTGAACCGGCTCCATCTACAGCTGATTCAGAAGGTGTTACCCCTCCAACATTTGTCGCTGCAGAGTCTATACCTTCTTCGACACCAAAAATATTTTACGGACTTGATGGTCTACCTTTCCCACCTGGATTGATTGCTATAGAAGAGATTGTGGAGGATCTTCCATCCAATACTCCATGTCATTTTGGAACTGGGATGACCCTATATCCTTCTTCGTCAAAAGTTAGTCTCCCTTCATCGCAAGTTCCTGTAGAATCGCTAGGAAATATTTTGGATAAACTAGATATGTCTGAACAACCGTCAACATCCAGAACTGTGTCATCTAATGCAGCAGCAGCAAAACCTCCTACTGCTACTCTAACAATGTTCATTGGTGTACCATCTGTCCCAACTAGCTCTCAATCGCTAGATGGAATCCATCCAAGGACTATTTCGATGGTATGGTCTATTCCCGTTTGTTCGTCTGGAATAATATCTGGAATCTCTTATGTTAAGTCTCAGTAAATTGATCCTTCACAATAGTATCAATTTGGGTAGCCTGGTCCCCAAAGGCAAATCATTCCTTTGAGCACTGGATTACCGCCATATGGGGGGCAGTATGCCCTTTCATTATTCCCTCCGGGAGAACAACCATATGAGAGTTCGCAATAGAATTCGGGTCATGCTAGAATTATGTCCAGCGGTTGGGTGCCAATACTGCCTCAACAACCAAGAGTTGTATACTCAATGCAACAAAGTCTACCTGTGTCAAATATCCCCACTACACTAGCTATTGTGACAGCGTCGCAAGTACAAGTGTTGCCTATTTTATGCCAACCTCAAGTTTCTCAGGTCGTAATACAACAGCCTCTTGTCTCCACGATGCAACCACAATCACCGATTAGTGGCTCCTTAACTGGAGCGACCCAAGTTTAGACGGGTACTATTAGCCCTCATCTTGTTCAAATAGCCAGTATTGGGCAATAGCAAATGGCTTCACAACCATGGTTGGTAAAATATCAACAACCACAATTCCAACAAGCTTAATGAGGACCTGAGAAACAAAGCTTTTCAGGTAATGGGCAGCCGTATATTCAAAATGGTCAACATCAATCATATCATAATGGTTATACCCATCAACCTTACCAAAGTTATCAACATCAAATGCATTATGCTGGTATGCAAAGACCCACTGCTCAGGCAATCCCATCTTATCCTGGGTATGCTTTGTCGAACCTGAATCAATAGTTATGCTTCATGATGACTTTAGAGTTACCAGATTTATATTGGCTAACAAACTATCTAATCGCTTATGCCCCCTGGTGGCCAGCAATTCCTCATAAAGTTCCGCAAGATATTCCTAAATTGAATGGAAATCTAGGTGAAGACCTGTCGAATCATGTGATGACCTTTCATCTATGGTGTTCATCCAACACTCTCAATGATGATTCGATTAGGCTTCGCCTTTTTCAGTGAATATTAACTAGTCCGGTAGCAAAATGGTACATTGAATTGCCTAGAGTTTCATTCGATAACTTCAGCGCCCTTGCCACAACCTTTTTAACCCATTTTCAGTTACCAATAAGCTATGAAACAAGAATAGAGCTTCTTACCAATTTCAAACAAACGACAGCCACTCACATATCTGATCATATTCATGAGTGGCGATGTCGCCATAGAATGGTAAAAACATATGTTCCTGATCAGCTGCTAGTTGAATGGTTTATTAAGTCATTTTTACCTTCTATCATGAAAGATGTGGCAAAGGGAGGGGTCATCACTGAAGAGCAAGTCATTTCTCATGCGCAATATCTAGACTTGATCTATACTTAGTCTAGCATGCTCTATGACAAAATCCTTGATGCTCCTAGACTGAAGTTTTTCGTTCCTCATCCTCCTAAATCAAACAAATACTCTCATGCCGGCGATGGTGTGATAGGTACGACTAGCTCAAAAACCGTAAAGGCTACATCAAAGAAAGCTCGTATGGTTTCTAGTCAAAATGCAAATGAAGAACTTCTCGCCTCAGAGGTAAATGCCATGTCGACTGAAAAAGGCAAAGAACCGAAGCAATCAGGAGGTAAGAAGAAAAAGAAAGGGAAAAATAAGAACCATGAGGAGTCGTCTCCTGAAAAATCTTCAGCAAACCCTTTTGGAGAAAGGAAACCAAGTCATCCATACTTTATATGTGATGAGGATCATTGGACGAAAGACTATCCACATAAAGCTGAGCTTAGGAAACTCTTAAAGAATTCAAAAACCTCAGCGGTATTGACTGATCCATTTCCAAACCCAGAAACCAATCTGGTTGCTAGTGATAATGCTTCCCCATCCCAAGTGCTTATGTTGTCCATTTCAAAACAGAAAAATGATGCTTTGATATCGACAATGAATAAAGATTACGGGAATCCATAGTTGTCGAACAACAAGGCTACTGATCAACCTAATAGTTCGACAACAACTTCGACCGAAGTTGTGCCACCCATCATTCCTGAGCTAACGATAAAGCCGCCAAAGGGAGTAGTACACAAATTGACATTTAATCCTCATGCCAGAGTAGCACAGAACTATAATATAGTAGAGGACCTAGTCCAATCGCCGTCCGCTATGTCGACACTTGAGGTACTGCAAAATTGCCCCTCCCAAAAGCAGGCTCTATTATTAGTAATAGGTGGGATTGACCCAGCAGATTCCAATCTTGTGGCCTTTAATCATAAAGGATATGAACCTCAGTTACCAGCTCAACTTGCTTTCCTCATTCAAGTGAAAGCCCTCAACAAAACTATTCATTGAACAATTATTGATGAGGGGGCATCTACATGTATTATGTCAATGAGTTGCTGGAAAACTTTAGGCTCACCAGCCTTGTCGCAATCGTCAATGACATTAAAAGCATTTGATGGATGGACATACACCCCGTATGGGATTTTACGTAACTTGCAGGTTGAACTGAGGGGAAAAACAGTAGAAATTGATGTTGAAGTTATCGATGGAAACCTAGATTACAGTGTCCTACTGGGAAGGCCCCGGATTTATGCTATGGCTATAGTTGTGTCAACATACTTTAGAAAGATTTCATTTCCTTTTCAAGGAGGAATTACAATAGTTGATCAACAAACCTTCCTCCCCAATAGTTCACAAGTTACGTGAAGAATTCCAATGATCCATGGAAGCTCTCAATTGCTTCAAAATGTTGGAGTAGGCCTCCTAAAAGACCCTACTTAATGGGTGTTTTCGCCCTACCGCCTCCGAGTAATCTGGTGGAAGTGGCCATGGTGGAAACCTGCAATATGATGTCTTCTATATCTAAAGGATTCAGAAGATTCCTGAACATTTTGTTAGCATGGATCATCACCATTTTAGAATTATTATAGCAATCAATTTTCTTGGCCTGGGGGTCAAACCCAAATCAATGCTCATCGAGTGTTTGGATAGATAGGTCTAAGGAATATGGCACCTCTTCAGATCCTTGGTCGCATGTACATGCTACAGCGAAGGAATCATTCAGTCAATGATGATAGGAGAGGCACCATGGGAAGATTACCACCATCGTTCCCATCTTATGGATTACCACGAAGATTATTCTAGCAACCTTAATCATCCTTCATTTTTTGATTTTCTATCAAATACTGTAAATACGGTTGATTCTGAGGATGGTTCTTATCTTTTGTCGACCTCGTTAAAAAATAAAACGAGTCATGAGGATAGTTCTTTTATTGTGTCAACCTCATTAAAAAATGAAACAACTCCATTTCCAAATTGAGTCTTTGATTATGATCTCGTAAAATCCAAGTTGAGGCTTTTAAAGATCTCGAAGGTAAACCTTCATCCCAACCACCACGTTGAATGCAATGAAGCTTGGGGGGCATGCACCTCGATTTGCGTCATTATGTTGGGGGCATGCGAACTTATAACAAGCATAGTTTTTTTGTTTTAAGCTTGTGTAAACTTGAAACCAAAGATGAGCAGTTTTACGTGAAGTTCAATCTCATTAAAAAATAAACCTAGCACCGAGCAATGTTGTCACATGGTTCAAGCTCATTAAAAAATGAACCAAGCCACGAGCAGTTTTACGCAAAGTTCAAGCTCGTTAAAAATTAAACCTAGCAATGAGCATATGTTCCACCAGATTTTAAACTCATTAAAAATGAACCCACCTCCGATAAATAACCATTGCGATCGCATTATTATTAGCTGTTGAGCCTTGGTCGTGTTCTTACCATCACCTCCACTCTGTTTTAGCCGATCATACGCCTCCATTTGATTGTTTACCCCTTTTGAGGAATAGTTGCGACGAGTGATTCTGTTAGCCATCTTATTTACACTACCATGATTGGAAAGTTCTGAACCTTACCTGGAACCAACTGCTACCCAAAAATATCATTCATTCCGAAAAAATGAGTCTCCTTTATGCTCTTTTCATCTGACTCGTAAAATATGAAAATATTATCGAGAAATTAGCCTCTCCAGCTTGTTAAAACGATTGGAAGTGCTATCCCTCCTCTAGATTTTAATCTTTTTGGACCTGAGGGATCATTACACAAAACGATCGAGTGCTTGTCTTGTTCGGCTCGTTAAAACTATCGAAAATTCATCCCTTTCATATTATTTTATACTTTTTCGAACTTAAGGGATTATATGACGAAAAAGGATTA